>CABHPQ010171689.1:17819-35940 GCA_902168405.1 Peromyscus aztecus | reverse complement strand
GCCTGGTGCTTTCGAAGGCCAGAAGGTGTCAAATCTCCTGGAACTGGAGTTACAGTGGTTCTGAGCTGCCTGGTGGGTGCTAGAAATCAAATCTGTGTTCTCGGCAAGAGCGGCCAGTGAGTGATCTTGACCATGGAGCCATCTCTCCAGCACGTAACATAAGATTTTTAAAATCAAAAATTAAAGAGCCGATAAGGTCTCAACATGCAGGGGGGAGGTGGGCATAAAGACCCACCCCAAGCTCAGGAGCTACTGCAATAGAGAGCTGCTGTGAGAGGCTGAGTCTGTTTTCTTTAAGGGTATGGCCCCTAGTAGTTCAACCATGTTCCAAGGCAGGTTTCATACCCCCAACCCCCGAGGATATTTGGGCAGCATATATATATATTAGACTCAATGGACTTAAGAAAACACACACACATACGAAGTTGAGTAAAGAGAGGGTGGATCTGGTAGGAGTTAGGGGAGGGGAATGGATAGGATCAAAATATATTATATGAAATTCTGAAATAATTAAGAAAATATTACTTATTTTAAAAGAAATAATTTAAGAAAAAAAACCTACTAAATAAAAAGATCATTGGAGTGGCAGTCCTAGAATCAGGGAGCTGGAGAAGTTCAAGGCTGAGATCAAGGTTTGGGGAAGCTGAAAAATGAGATGATAGAGAGAATTCTGCTATTGACGGGAACAAGAATGAGAGTCTGAATGTGATGAGAGAATAACCAGAAGGAAAACAAATAAGAACTGGAGTGACTGGGATGTTGGGGAGACCATCTGTGAAGACACTGGAGACGATGGAGGATGACAGCAGTCAGTCTGCCCTCAGCGAGGATTGGATGAGGCCAGCACTGACCTCGAATATTAATGGATGTGCCTATCACTTACCACACACTGAAACCATTTAATAGATGTTTGTTTTTAAAAGATAAATTAGGTAACAAGAGCTATATTTGCCTTTAGAAATACACTTTATTAGCCTGTCCTACTTTCTAAGATTTTTTTTTCATTTTTATTTATGTGAGTGTGTTTGGTGTGTGGATGTGTGTGTGTGTGTGTATGTGTATGCACACATGAGTGGAGGTACCCTCAGAAGCCAGGCGAGGGCATCAGGTCCTCTGGAAGAGGGGTTATAGTCAATTTTGAGTGCCCAATGTGGGTGGCAGGAATCCAAACCCTGGTCTTCCTGAACTGCTGGATCACTTCCCCAGCCCTTGTCTGTAGCATGAATCTTAAAAGTTCTTATTAATAAAAAACAAACCCAGAGCCAGGTATTGGGGTGAACACTGAATGATCAGAGAAACAGAACAAGCCACAGCCATCTCACCTTGCCAATTCCTCAGCTGATCCTGTTTCCTCAGACTGGAAGCCTCTGCATCCTCATCCAAATGGATCTCAGCTGAACTGCTGCTCAAAAGCCTAAAAACTTAACCAGGCTAGTTCCTGGTTTTCATGCCTTTTATACCTTTCTGCTTCCTGCCATCACTTCCTGGGATTAAAGGCTCTTGTTACCATGCCTGGCTGTTTCCAGTGTGGCCTTGAACTCACAGAGATCCAGATGGATCTTGGATCTCTGTCTCTGGAATGCTAGGATTAAAGGCGTGTGCCTAACCTCTATGTTTAATATTATGGCTGTTCTGTTCTCTGACCCCAGATAAGTTTATTAGGGTGCACAATATTTTGGGGAACACAGTATCACCACACTTGTCCTAAGTTCTGAGATGACTGAACTCAGCCTTTTGAAATCTAGAACCAAGTTTTTTTGTTTGTTTGTTTGTTTGTTTGAGTTCAGTACCCTAGGCTAAGTATGTTTATGGGAATACAAAAGTCTCACACAGCCTATCCTCTTTGTAGCTTAACAAAATTGGTAGTCTGTGAAATATAGGATTCATTCATATAAGTAATGGCTAAAATGTGGGATCAGTTGAAACTCCTATCTTCTCAAGCTTCTGAGGCTCCAGAAGAATCCACATGGCAGTCCTATATACCACGCTGTGTATAGAGGCTTAGATATTTCACTGTAGGTAAAAGAAAACTACACCTCCACTGAAGCAGCTACATCACTTTCCAACTTTAACTGGGTCAGAAAGAAAGTAAATACTGCACATACTTCTTCAGCTGTAAAGCAAATTAGCACCACCTTAGGCAACTGGGAGGCAGGTCAGTGGGAAGGCACACACCTAATACGTTTGATCCCCAGAATCAAAAAATTAAAGGAAAAAAAAAAGAAATTGACATTGCAGATAAACATATTGCTATGGGAAACTAGAGTAAAAGAAAACAAATGCCCATGCCATATGTCATTTACTTATATTTTGCTATGGCTCCTTACATTTCAGACTCTATGTTTATCTAACTTCATAGTCTCCCACGTCAATGAAAATACATGTGGAATATCAGTTGGCTGGCTGCTTACACATTATATCATCAACTTCATATTTGTGGGAAATCATGCATCAGGTCACAGCACCACTTCCTGACAGTGTTCCTTTGTAAAGGACACAGGACTAGGAAGTTCTGTCTCCCCAACAGGGCACTGTCTATAAAGACATCATCTGTCCAATGCCAGACATCAAAATCAAGCCAGTAGTTGACTTCTCCTGCCAAAGAAGTAGAGTCCAGCAGTGAGTCCTGTCCTCGCCCTGACAGCCACAGTGCAGCCACAACCAAGGCAAAGAAGAAACAGCTGGAGAAAGGAAAGGACCCTGGAATGACAGCTGGCCTGTCACCTCCAGGATAGGGAAGTCAAGGAGCACCTCACTCTCCTCTGTCCCTAGACAGTTTTCAGACTATCCTTAATTTTAGAGTTTACTCTGAAACCAAGTGCCCCTATGAGTTCTTGGAGCCACCTAGGATAAAATTAAATTTTTCTTTTCCCATAAAAATGTCATAAAAGGCAGGACTAAAACTATCCATCTCTAATCAGCTTCTATAACCTCAGTACCCAGATTTCAGTAGACCAGAACATGCCTTCAAAAAATGGCCAACTTAATCACCATCTGTTACAGAGTACTTAGGCAGAAAACAAGAAAGACATGACTATCTGTGACCAAGGCACAAAACAAAACAGAGAACTAGAAGTCATTACAGGCACAATTTTTTTAAGATGCCTATTTTATTTTGAATTATGTGTATATGTGGTAAAGGTGTTGGCAAGGGGGTGTGTGCATGTGAATGTAGTTACCTACAAAGGCCAGGAAAGAATGATGGATGCATTGGACCTGGAGGTACTAGTGATTGTGCCCCACCTGACATGTTTACTGGGAACCAAACTCAGGTCCTCTGCAAGAGCAGTAGGCACTCAGAACTACTGAGCCATCTCTCCAGCACCTACAGGTATAATTTTAACAGTAGGGAAAGAAATACTGTATCTTTCTAATCTTTGTCATAGACTTTCTGAAATATGTTGTGATTGTTCGACATTTTTTACATTTGTCCAAAGCTTTGATAAAGATGAAAAGCATTTTTTAGGGTTGACTGAGGTCAATACAAAGCTAATCTAGATCATTCTGCTTCCAATTTTTTTCCTATATTAAAAACAGAAAATGGAATATTCTTAAGGAATTGTTTTCTTTTTCATTCTAAAATGAGATGACTATACAATTTGTCTTCCAAACTGGAACATTTTTCAGGGTGCTAGACATTATTTAAAAACAATAGATATTATCTTCCAAAGCAGTTCTAGAAAAAAAGACAGCCCCAGGTAACAAAGACTTCCAGTCCCCTTATTATGAAATGTCAGTGACAGCAACACCCACGAAAACTAATAAGGGGAAGTAGGGTGTTAACTCCTCTGTGGGATGTTCCTTATCCAGTCCTAGAAATGAAGAAAAGAAGAACAAGCAGCCAGCCATGGAGGCCCTGCCAGGATGCTCACTAGGACTCCCAGATGACACTCTCCCAGTGTTTTCCTTTGGCTGCTAAGAATGCTGCTGGGTGGGAGGCATCAACTGTCCGCCCTTCCTTCAAGGACTGCTTCATCAAGAGCAACCCACCCAGCCCCAGGCCACGGCAGCCCACATGCGCTGATGAACTGTATGTGAGGATAAAGGCCTGGTCATTTCAGCCCAGCTGAGTTCAACTCTGAAAAGTCCCTCTGACTGCACAGCCCATGTGGCTGGCTGTAGCTGCCATGAGTCCTCCACCATGCCTGGCCATCTCTCACTACCCGATTCTACTTTCAACAGGGAACAATACTGTTTTTGTCAATCCTAGATCATGGCAAGTTTCAAGGCTCAAAGCGTGGGAAGTTCCCTTACATTTACACTCATCTCACAACTGTGAACCTTCTCCTATAAATTCTATGTCTTATCCCAGACACATGTGCCAGTGAGTGATTGAGGGAAAAATTCAAGGAAATCAAAGTCAAATAGGGGCATATGTATATGCTCAGGAAACATCTGTTGAATGACATCTACTAAAACACAAATGTCCCTCTGTGATCAATGAGTCTGTAATTCTAGGTGTACCTCCAACAGCGCCCACAACCAGAAAAGCCCAAACCAATTCCAATGACTGACAAGGAAAAAAGCCATAAGCTTCTCTACTCACAACACTGACTCTGTCCCCATCACCTTTGGAAACCAAACAGAATGGAGTAGAAATGCCTTAAGCTTAGCAGTTATTTGGTATTACCTAACTGAACAGGCTTAAATACACCAGGTACTGGAAACTAAAGACAGTCGTGTCTTTGGAATTCATAAAGTAGTCATGCCCCATATCCCACCAGGTACTAAGACACACAGATACAGCAGCAGGAAAGACAGGAGTTGAGCTGCGTGCCTAAGTGGGGAATTGTGGGAGTAATATACACGTGAAATATTTCATTTAAATGGGAAATGTGACAACAAAAATGCCACCCAGCCACCCCGGCATATCGCTAAGAATGTGTCCGCCCTTTCTCTAGTACACAGACCAGTATGTAGGACACTCAGAATTGTTAAGATGTTTGTTCAATGGATGAATGAACAGCACAAAAACAAGTACCAGGAACGGGCACTGTTTATGAAAAGAGGATGCGTACATGCCCACAATGGCAACTTCAATCAGCTTCAGTGTGTTATTTGAATGCATACAAAATTACACTCGGCAACAGTGTGGCTTCAGGTCTGATTCTACAGTTTACCTCTCTGGTTCATTGGGTTCTGTCTATTTACTTTAATCACTATAAGGGGGAAAGGAAAGAATAAAATCATGACTACACTTACAAGGATTCCAGAAGATTCAAATGTGCTCTTTTAAGTTAATCACAAGAAAGAAGGCAGGCAAAGGACCAGAGAAATAATGTAATGAGCTGTAAACATTACAACTGGGCATGAAAAGATAGCGAAAGAAAAACAAATTACAAAATCCTAAGGAAGCCATTCCCACCAGCCATAGGTTTTGAGGTACAGAACAAGTCATTGCAACGGCACTCGCCCAAAGTCCATGGGCAGTGGTCTGCTCCCCTCAACAATAGAAATGTTCTCCCTAAGTTTCCTATTGCAAGCTACTCAACTCATAAATGTTAAAACATATCAAATTAGACCTTAATTATCTGGCCACAGTCACAGATACAAAATGATTTTAAACACTGACTCCAAATGTCATACGTCTCTGTGAGCAATGTCCTAAAACTCCCTCAGATGTTTCTCCAAAAAGTTAGAGCAAATAGACAGCTCATTTAAACTTTCACAGTATGTGACCTAGTTACCAACAATAAAATAAAATTAAAAAGGCCCTTTAAACACTAAACAATATCCAAAACGAACAAGAAAACTCCTAATGGGGAGCACATATTGAACAACCTTCCCAAAAAGGCTTGCTTTAATACTGATTGCACGGGACTGAAGTACTGATATTCTGTAGGAATGTTAGCAGCATCTCTCTATGTTAGAGAGATGGGCACACATCCACCTCTAAGAAGAGGTCTAAACACTCCAAACTTTGGACAGCATTAAAATGTCATAAGTCATAAACTATCAGGATATTTTTGTACAACCTACTTGCATGCAGGAAAAAAAAGTTGGCTGGATATGGTAGAACACACTCAAGACCTTAGGCTGAGGCAGGAGGATAGAGTTCAGAGCCCACCTAAGCTACTGAGCAAGTTCAAGGCCAACCTGGGCAACTTAGTGGGACCACAACTCAAAATAGAAAGTGGGCTGGGGATATAGCTTAGTGGTACAATGCTTGTCTATCATTTAGAAGGCTTTAGCGTTCATTCTCAAAATCTGAAAATAAAGAGGTGGGGGAGGAGACAGACGGATACAAAGGAAAGTTTAGGTAAGTCATCATATAAGTTCAGAGTCTCTGAAGTCTCCAACCATCCTATCACTTGTATAATTCAGCACATGACCACAATTATAATGTGGTAACAAAAAAACGTTGAGCATTTCCTGCTTGAAAGCAGACTTACTACAGCAGTTCAAAGTGGGGCCTTTAGAGCCAGAATCCCTGGGTTTAAGAGCGGCTCTAACAACTTCTCAGCTAGGTGATCTTGCGTCATGCTTCAATTTTCCCATCCATAAATTAGGATAAAAAAGAATTAACCTGCTGGCTAACCATGGACGATCTAAGGAAAAAGCAAGCCACGGAATGCAAAACCCAGGGCAGCGTTATCATCTGGATAGTAGCAAGAAAAAGAGAAAATGTGAGAAACACTGTGGAACTGAGGGGATTTAGGCACATGGAGCTGAGATTCTCTGACACTGAGAGGTACTGGGGCACACAGTCCTGAAGGCCCCCAGGCCATCAGCTGGAAAAGGCCACTCAGCACCGACTACATAAGGCCTGTCCCCAGCTTCAGTCAAGTCCAACCTGATGTCTGTGGCACCTGAGCCACCAATGACAAGCACTGTCTTTCCATTTGGAGCGAAGGAAACTCATGAATGATGCAGAGCCCCGACCGGCAATTCTATACCAGGAGCCTCAGTTCCTGCTTGTCCGAAGAGCCCACGTGCAGAAGGCTTAGATGCTAGCATGGGTTCATATTTGGAGGTGCTAGAATCTTTAGGAGGTGGGGTCCATTAGAAGGAAATCAGGTCACTGGGGACGTACCCTGCAAGGGGGACATTAAGACTCCAGCCCTTTTCTCTCACACATTGATTCCCACATGATTCCTCCTCAGCCACCGTCCACTTTTAGCATATACCATACCACCACAGGCCCAAAGGCACCATAAATAAAGGTAAAATGAGCCTTTCTGCCTTTCAAGGCAATTTCCCCAACACTTGAGTCACAGCAGCAGAAATCTAACATTGTCCCAATGGTGAGACAATGGATGGGCTCCCAGTCACCTTCATCCAGATATCATGTGGACAAGCACTGGACAGAGTGGAGCTATCAGTGAGAGGCTTAGTCATGGATGAACATGTACAAAAGAGATATTGAGCGGCAAGAATGAAAAGCCAAAGGCAACTCAGGACTAAAGAGTAAGTATAGCAACTGCTGCTGCTTGCTACTGTGGGTCTGCAAAAGCCTGGACACCACACTGAAAGAGTGACAGACAGAGACCCAGAGCACAGGAGAAAGAGCGGTGATCCCGGGGATGGGCAGCCCCCGTTAGGCTAGTTCGGAGTCCCTTGGAAACCTGCATTCCTTTCCGTCACTCCTTGCCTGAGCGAGGAAATGTCTAATGCCTGAGCTGCATGCTGTTTGCCACGCACTGGAGTAAAAACCTCACGCCAAGGTGGTCCACATGGTAACAGCGAGAAGATGAAGCTGGCATGCCCAGCGCCTTGGACAACTTCATGATTTTCCCAGCAATGGTTCTGAGATGTGTTGTGATCCCACAGAGGGTATGGTATCAGCTAGTACCATACTACAGAACACATACCATAGTGTTCTGATACTGCGTTATAGGCTGGAATTTTTCTTCTATGCATGATCTGATCAAGATGACTGAAGGAGATGAAATGCTCATTTGTGATGAAATCGTAGCACTGTGAATGACTCAGAGTAGAAAAGCACAGTCTAAAGGATTGGGTTTGAAGAATTCATACTATTACAGCAGAAACTTGGAAAAATACAAAATTTCATTTCAAACTGATGGAGCCAGAGGACGTTAGTGAGCTCTTCTGTCTTTGTTTTTACTACAGGTGGAGACAGGCCCAATGCCTCCTAAGCACACACTCTACCACTAAGATATCTCAAGCCCTAGTTCTTCTACTCTCTACTGAAACCAAATGGAAACATTTATTGATGGGATAATGTAAACTTCCTAGTACACTCAACTAAAATGTATTAAGAAGGCCTAGAAATGAAACTCAGTGGTAGAGTGCTCACCTCCCTTCCTTCAGACAAGGCCCTGGGTTCTATCCCTAAGAGGTGGAGGGACTAACATTGAAAATCAAAGAAATTCACAGTGAAAATCTAATTTTTCAAATAAATGTCCACATAGCTGACGACGCTGGTAAAGGGATTCCAGACGATGAGCAGAGGGCATCTCTGAATGAACCTGTGGCTGTTTCATGGTGACTGACTGTAACCAAAGCCTGTCTGTCTTTCCATAAACAAGAAAAACAGATTTGCATCATCCTTGTGATACCAGCTGGAATTTAAGGGCAAGCCAACTCCATTTTTCTTTTCACTCTCCCTTCATTTATATGGAAATGAGATGTTTCCGAAAATGTATCTGTACCCAGTACCTACGTCAACAGCAAAGCTCCGAGCGCACAAATTCCTCCAGCTGATTCCTGACTGTAAGTGAAACCAGCCAGGCAGCATCATCTGAAACCCGTGTGCGTCATTCACCAAGAGGACATTACCAAGCTGTCAATTTCTATTAACCTGCCTTGCTTTATAAATAGCCTACACTTCCCTATCTAAATAGGATGCTGCCCTTTTCTCCGAAGCAAGAGGAACAGGACGTAGAAGCATAAAAAAAAAAAATGAGCTTCCCCCTTTGTAAACAGGAGAAGGCTGACAGCAAACCAATTCTACAACCAAAGTGGAGAGCTATTAATACAAGAAAGCACAAGAAAATGAAGAATCCATTTTACACAGAAAATAAACAGTGTTCTCTAAATGTCACCAGCCATTTTTAAAAGATCTATCAGCTTCCCAGCTAGGAACAAACTTGATGTGCACACATGTGAGCAAAACCAAACACAACTTATTCCATAATTACGATCTTTAATACAGCCCCAAAGTACCATAGTGTAAAATGCCCCCAAAGAACTGATGTTTGGCCAAAGAGGGAAAAAAATAGTTTTGAATAATATAAATTATCCTCCTCCAAATCTGAAGTGTTTTCTAATTTTTATAGCTTATCACATCATCATTTCCTAAACTAGTTCCAGATATATTTTTCCTCTAAAATCAATTATAGCCAACAAATCCTACAGCCCATTTCTACAGCCTAATGGCTTGTGGACATCACTTTTCTGTTTTGCACTCCAATGAGCAGATAAATGTAGAATCCAAAAAGCATCAACAAGAGCTGGAAAGATGGCTCAGCGGTTAAGAGCACTGGCTGCTCTTCTAGAGAACTCAGGTTCAGTTCCAAGCACCCACATGGAAGCTCAGAGCTGTCTGTAACTCCAGTCTTAGAGGATCTGATTGCCCCTTCTGACCTCCTTGGGCACCAGGCATATACATGGTACATAGACATACACACAGATAAAACACCCATATATGTAAAATTAAAATAATAACAAAAAGAAAAGCATCAATGGAACTATCAAAAAAAAAGAAAGTAGACAGGAGAAATCATTAATTAGGCTAACAAATGCATAAGTAAATGCAATTAATATTCCACTGGGTGGGAAACACATTTTCCCCCTTTTAGGTAAGACGTATGTGAATCTGTGTGTTATCTATGCATACATATTCACATAGCATCCGGGCAATGCTAAAGTTTGTCAAAAACAAAATTAACACAGTGAGATCTCATACGTTAATGACAGGCATCAGCTCAACTAACCCAGGGTACAATCAAAACCCAGGAATTCGGTTTGAAAATAGTTCCGAGCAATCAAAACAGATGACAGGGTTGATTGACCGCATGTCCTTAGAGGTCCACTAAACCCTCAGTCACAGCAACTTCAGAAACAGTCACCCGAAGTCACTCCCAACACAGAACATACTCTAGCAGTTAAATGTTGTTGCTTTTATTTGCACAAAATCATGACAACTGGCTTCCCAGTCCTCCATTCGTGCAATCAGTGTTCACGTCTGACACTGCTGTAGCCACTGGGGACATGACGACAAACAGTACAGGTAAGAAACAAGCAGACATACATATAGGACACAACGTGAGATACACCCAGAAGAGACCATTTGGGAGGGGTCAAAGGTCATGGCGAGGATGGGCAGGGTCTGGAAGCAGGTTGGATCTGAGGCAGAGGGTGGGCTTTCTGAGAAGAGAGGCAGGAAGGGTGGACACAGGTAAGGACATGCTGGCCAAAATGACAAAAGCTGGGAGCCTGGAGCTGAAGCCAGATTGCTTTAAGTTCTAAATGCTAAGCTAAGAACACAGACATCCACTGCTAGACTCAGGGGAGACATTAAGGGAAGCGTTGGCCAGAGCTGCATTTGGGAAAAATTAATCTTACTGACAAACTAAATTAGGAAGGTGAAAGTAAAGATTCTCCTGGGCCAAGGATATTCAGATGAGTAGTGAGAGCATGAACTATGATAGTGCCCCCAGAGACAACAGCAAGAGAATCCCAAAGTAAAACCCACAGAACTTGATGTCTCTGAAGTCATCCTTCTGAGTCCTCCATGCTCCAAGAGGCAGGTTGATCTTAGAAGTCACTATCTATAATTAAACACAGCAGAAAGGCTTTCATGTTGGTCCCCAGCCAGTCAGCAACCGTGGGAGGGGTGTCACTTGAAATGGGGGTTATACAGGCACTTTCTTTTCAGTGTCAGAGACATTTCAGGGGGGGTGGTTAGGATTTTTTTTTCTTTTTGAGATAATAATATAATTACATCATTTCCCCCTTCCTTTTCCTCCCTCCAGACCCTCCCATACATCCTTCCTTGACCTCTTTCAAATTCATGGCCTCCTTCTTTGTTAATTGTTGTAAATAAATGTATGTGTACATGGGTGTGATTTTTTTTCCTACGCACATACACACAACCTGCTCAGGCTGTATAATGTTACTTTTCAGGGCTGACCATTTAGCATTGAATAACCGATTGGAGTGGTCTTTCCTGAGGAAGACTATTGTGGTAAGCATGGGCCCAGTCTATTCCAAATCAAAGAGCCAGCTAAAGTAAACCAGAATATACACTCTAACCCAGTGTTCTGAGATTAAAGAATTCTCCATTCATCCTCCATGACATGAAAGGATTTAGTCATAACATCTTGAAGTCTTAGTCATCTAACAGATTTCTGACCATGCTTTTCCATGAAAATTGCCTTCCTTTGGGTCAGCAAGTCACCAATGACCTCTAGTGGACTCCATGGAAATGCCTCAGCCTACCCGTCATTCATTATTCTCCCCTCACTATTTCCCAGCCTCATTCTTCCCCGTTCTTCTGAATTTCCAAAGACTCACAATCCCCATCAATTCACCCTGACTTCACCCTCGCCCTTCCTGCTGTGTCCCCAACACCGCCACAGACTAACTCTCACACTTTTCAGACACAGTGGTTCTCAACTTCGGCACTTTCCAGAAGTAACAATTCCCAGGTCTCACCCCAGACCCACAAGTTAGAACCCCTGTGGGGCAGGTTCCCACAGTCTGTGTCCTCACCAACCTTCCAAGTAGAAATACCTGTCCGAGAAGTCACCTTACCCTTGGCCTCCCTATCTTTCCTCTCAACCCCCACACCAAAGTCAGATCCTAACCTACCAATTTCAACGTTTCGCTTGCTCCTTGCCGGACAGTAGTCAAGATATATGAGCCTCTTTTAAACAGAAAAAAAACAGAACTCAGATGTTAAATGATATAAAGCCTATTGTTACTTGGATTTGTGCAAAGAAACAAACAAAAAGCTGAATAAAACCAGCAATAACTTTTTATGTTTATTAATCATGTATATGAACAAAATTATTTTTTATGGAGAAAACCTCCGTGAAGTACTTGACTGCACTGTGCCTTAGTTTCTACATCTACAAAGTGAGATAATAACAGAACTAAGCTCACCAGTTAGGGAAGATGGTGCTTAGCGTATAAAAAGCATCCTGAGAACCGACCTGCTGATATAATCACCATCATGATCATTGCCCGTGTGTTCATATTAAAGTAGCAAGTATCTGGGCATGGAAACATAATGTTTAGCTGCCCCCGATATTCACTCCCCTGCACCTCTACACACCAGAACTCTGAACCCTGGCTGCCCACCTAACCACAAAGCACACAGGACATCTTCCAGTCACCCCTGTTTCTCTGTGCATGTTACCTTTTCCATGTAGAATGAACCTCAGGATTCTGCCAGCTGGTGCAGAGAAGCTCAAGATCTAAGAGCTTCCTCAAAAGACTTTCTATGCATTCTCCTTATTCCACTGCCTCCCCAACACCCCATTTCCAGAGGTCTCTGCTATTACCAAGTCCGGAGTCTTTGGGCAAGTCTGTTAACATGAACCAGGCTAAATCTTTAGATTCTGTTTTCCCATGCCTATGAGGCCTTTGATGTTTGAGCTTCTAACAGTTTTGTCCAGGCTATCCCTGGTGTCTTAGTTAGAGTTTCTATTGCTGTGAAGAGACACCATGACCATATAAACTATTATAAAGGAAAACATTTAATTGGGGCTGGCTAACAGTTTCAGAAGTTTAGCTCATTATCATCATGGCAGGAAATATGGCAGCATGCAAGCAGACAGGTGCTGGAGAAGGAGCTGAGAGTTCTTCTACATCTTGATCCACAGGCAACTGGAAGTGAACTGTCACACTGGACATAGCTTGAGCATACATGAGACCTCAAAGCCCACCTCCACAGTGACACACTTCCTCCAACAAGCCATACCTACTCCAACAAAGGCACACTTCCTAATAGTGCCACTTGCTATAGGCCAAGCATTCAAACACATGAAGTCTATGGGGGCCATACCTATTCAAACCACACACCTGGTCCCACCATTCATATCCATGATGATTTCCTTTACAAAGGAAGACCCTTAGATTTCAGTGTTTGGGGAGGAAGAAAAATAGATCCCTACATAAAGTATGTCTTTCTACAGAGGTCTCAACTGCCATTTGCCATCAAAACTCTTGGTGCACAGTTTAAATCTCACATAATTTAACCCACCCTCTTTTACTTAAAATTCTGTACAAAAGAAAAGAAAGTCTCTTGGCATTTCTTATGTGGTTTTATATTGCTATTTCATACTCCCTATGTAATGCTGTGTTGGTCTATGCAATATGCTGTGATTTCCTTAAATGCAGAAATAACATCTTAAAATTTTAGTACCTTCTAGAGCACCAGTTCCCAGTCTTGGCTACATATGTGAATTACCTAAGGACCTCTTAAAACTCCAGTACCACAGCCTACTCCTTCAAGAAACTCAGCATCTCTGAGGTGGGGCTGGGCATCAGAGATGTTGAACATGAGCAAAACCAGGAAGTGGTATTCAACAGGACTTGGAGCTGTCTGCAGACCTGTTCTGAATATTCATCCTACGTATGTACATGCACAACCATAAGGCATCTACTTTCCTCGATGACATCGCCAGCAAACTCTTGATCCTGATAAATTGACCCTAAACCAGAAAAGTAACTCCACTGAAGTGCATCAGCCTAGACAAAGTTTAGTCATAGTTTTCCTGCTTGCTAGAAAACTCTGTCCAATTAACTGTCTACTTCCCATGACTACTAGTCAAGATACTGATGGGACCAGTCCATGCCAGTCTTTCTCTACTATGTATACTGCTCATCACTCACTACCTGTGTGCAACAGTCCAATCATCATATCACATATATGAAGAGAACCAGAGATATTTTCAGTGGCAACTTTCCAGTTCTTCAGAGACTATAAAACAAACCCAAATAAACAAAAGGGATAGAGTTGCCAGGCAGCAAGGGTTCCAAAATAGCTATACAGCATAAGCTCAGGAAACTCGCTCCTGCCAGAAACCAAAGCCAGAGGGCTTGTGTTGAACTTACATTTCCATAGCAGGCCTGTTGTGTTCACTGAGATCTGACGCACTCATAAGGTAATGTGGGAGAATTACCGAAGACACAAGCCCCCCTCAAGCATTCCTGAAAATTCAATTTTAGCAAAGGCAGGAACCTGAGATACCTGTGTCACTGGCCTATCAAGAGACACCTCCTCATCTCCCTTTTCCTAGAAAACGGACAATAGTCCACTGAAAGGCAGGAAGAGTGAGGCAAGGCAAGACCCCAAGCAATCACTAAAGCCTTCATAAGAGTGACTCGATAAGAGCAAGGCAGACTCAGCGTGGTCTGGATAGAAGAAAATACATCAAGGCCTAACTCCTGAGCCTCGTCCCTTCAGAGGTTAGCAGAAATTAACCATCAAAACAGACACCAGTAACACCAGAAGGAGATCTGCAAAAAAAAAGCTAAGCAGGGAAATCCTGCTGCATCAAATGTGGAAGTCACATGTGAGACAGCCCTCTGGAACAATAATGTGTTCTGGGACCCATGCTTCCCTGGGCCCTTCCAAGTACAAAGGGAGGTGCACACCATAACGACAGCGGCAGTACTATCCCTGGAAGGCAATTCAAACGGTGAGAGATGCAGCCTGGTTTGCCTGCTGCTTCCTCTGGAAATGAAGACTGAGAAGTAAGCATCCTCGGGCTGGAAGAACTGGGAACAAGTTTTACTTTGCTAAAATCTTCAACTCTATCGGGAGCTAACAATGGGAAGTGAGCTGCCTTCCACTCCACGCTCTAAGAAAAATCGTCTGCTAACCATGCAGCTGAGAAAGGTAACTGTCAAGAACGCAAGAGCAATCATCCATTGAGATTATTCACTTCTAGGTCTGCTTAGGAGTATCAGGGAGCCATCAGGAGACGATATGTAGGTCCGAGCCTCCCAACAGATGGAACCTCTCCCAATTTACCTTCAGCATCCTGTGTGGTGAAGGAAGCCATTAAAGAGAACACAGCTAAGACAGAGAGCAAGTGTTTCTCTTGTTACATAGTCACAACCCTATAAACATACTCCGTAGCCAAGGAAACACAAGACTATGGTATTCATTGGCATGTATGGACAGAAAAATTAGAAGTATTCCTTGGGCAGAACTCCACTGAACCTTTATTTAACAAAAGGAAAAGTATACTCGTATGATATGCATACCTGTGATCCTAGCACTGAGAAGACTGAGGCAGGAGGATCACAACATTGAGGCCACCTGGGATCCTGTGAAAGAAGGGAAGAAGAGCCAGGCGGTGGTGGCGCACGCCTTTAATCCCAGCACTCGGGAGGCAGAGACAGGCGGATCTCTGTGAGTTCGAGGCCAGTCTGGGCTACCAAGTGAGTTCCAGGAGAGGCGCAAAGCTACACAGAGAAACCCTGTCTCAAAAAACCAAAAAAAAAAAGAAGTGAAGAAGAAAGGGGAGAAGAGGGATGGAAGAAGAGAAGGAGGGAGGGAAAGAGACAGAGAAAAGGAGACGGGAGAAACAGACATCCCAGCCTATTGTTTAATTTCAATTTAAATAAACACAATGGACTTATGGCATTTAGAGTGCTCCGTGTCTTGTTTTAATTAGAGAATGAAGATGTTCCAGCAGTGATTTAAAGTTTCCTCCTGAACTTGACGAATTCCCACTTTTTCTAAAACAAATGCTCAAACTCAATAAAGGAGAGAGCTTGTTGAATTCAGAGAGCAGCGCTGGGTTTGTGTGTGTGTTCCCCTTTGGCTCCGAAACCAATTTCTTCTTTGTTTCTACTGGACTCGCCACTCGCAAGGACCAGAAAAGAAGAAGATGGGTTAAGCGAGCAACCTGCCCAGAAAATGAGCAGAAACTCCTTATTACTAAAGACACTTGTGCTTCCAGGAGCCAGAACTAGACTAGGAATCCTTTGGCTAATTTATGGCTGGCCTGATGCCATTACTTCTGGCTGGGGGCCAGAGAACGGGTGGCAGGATGCCACAGAGAAGGTCACGCACTGCATGGCTAATGCTGCCTGTGGGTGTAGCTGCTCACCAGGAAACTGAAAACTTTCAGTCCAACAAGCTTCCCAAGTGACTTCTTAGCTCATGACATTTGCCAACCTTTACCTAACTGATCTTCATCAACCCTGCCAATCAAAGCAAGCGAGAAACCCCATCTATTTAAATGGGAACAGAAAACAAAGCCATGTTCTCCAACCTTCTGTGGCTCTCACAGAGGCGTCTCACTCAGCAAATACCTGGCAACTGACATTCATGCTGTCCCCTCCATGCAAGGCTTGTTTTTACTGGCTACGCCTAGTCTGAGTAGAAAATGACTTTTTCCTAGTGAATTTAATAATTATTACTATGTGATCTGAGAGCTGCATTACACACACTAAGCAATGAAATTCCAAGCTAGGATCAGAAGCAGAGAATGTGCCTCAGTGTATACAATGGCCTGTACGTTTAGATTCCTGAAGTGGCCAAGTAAAGCGGCAACATCAGCTCCGTGTCAAGCAGCCCTGAAGTTGCCGCTGCTGCCATACATACAGCTTCTGCAGGGGAAAAACATACTCCAAAAAACTCAGCCGACCATGTGATCTGTTTCATGTTTAGCAAAGGACGATGGGAGAATCCAGGCATTCAGAGACACTACAGATCAATCGGAACCACTCAACACAAATGGCTGTTCCCAGCCTCTTAGCCTCATAGAAGTCTAAATGAGCTATTGCTAATGATAGTCTTTTACTGGTCATGGTTTTTAACTTTAAGGAATTTAATAAAGTGTTAAGCTAATAAATCCCCCAAGGACCCCTGAGCAATTGAAACCAAGGAATTCACAATGCTATGGGGGGAGGGGGGGCCAGGATCATAACTAGCCCGACCCCACTTAAACTCATCTTCAGGTCAGCAGTCTGTTTTTAATTCTTTGACACCCATGGTTTCTCTTTGAAAAAAAACTGAGGAAAATGATGATGACAGAATACATAAACAACCCTGAACAGTTAAATCAAGGAATCACAGAAAGCAAGTGCTGGCCTCTCCCAAGCACAGCTGCTATCGTGGAGTGAAAAATCCAAAGGGTGAAGAATTCAACAAACTTGTACTTCTTTAACGCGTGCGTGCGTGCATGCGTGCGTGTGTGTGTGTGTGTGTGTGTGTGTGTGTGTGTGTACTCTCAGAGGTCAGAAGAGGGCACTGGATTCCCTGATGCTGGAGTTACAAGCAGTTGGGCGCCATCCAGCAGTGGTGCTGGGAACTGAACTTGGGTCCTCTGGAAGAGCAGCAAGTGCTCTGACCCGCTGAGCCATCTCTCTTACCTCCCTCACTGTATTTTCTTAATGTGTTAAATTCACAAACTACAAGTGTCTTAAAACGGTTGCATTCCCATTTCTAAATGGGAACCCCTTCTAGAGGGGCTCTCGTGGTCCTCGACATCGAATTACTACAAGGGAAAGGTAAGTGCCAAGTCCAGAAGAGTAGCTAAGACTCGAGGTGCCACGTTCCAGTCTTCACACCCAGGTCAGCCACACCCGGGAAGGACAGGCAGCCATGCGCCATTCTACAAGGTGGTTTTAACTCCTAAGATTAATAGAATTCCTTTTTGGTGGATATTATTTTATATTAAATTTCTCTTAAAATATTGCCAGGCACAATGGGGCACATCTTTAATCCCCACTCAGGAGGTAGATGCAGGTAGATCTCTGTGAGTTCGAGGCCAGCCTGATCTACTCAGGGCATTCTAAGCCAGTCAGGGCTACATAGTGCAATCCTGTATTTAAAAAAAAAAAAAAAAAAATCAAAGTATTTGCGCTGTTTTTATTCTTGTGTTCTTGTTTGTTTGTGGCGCTGATGACTCATCACAGGTCCTCACTCTTACTGGGCAAGTGTCTACACTTGGCTCTATCCACAACTTTATCCATCTTTAGAGCCTCATAATTACTCACCATAAACTGAAAGGCTTTACGGCAAAGACTCTATTTGAGTCAAACAATTCTGAATACATAAAAAAAATAGCCGGGCGGTGGTGGCGCACGCCTTTAATGCCAGCACTCGGGAGGCAAGAGGCAGGCGGATCTCTGTGAGTTCGAGGCCAGCCTGGTCTACAGAGCGAGATCCAGGAAAGGCGCAAAGCTA
>CABHPQ010171689.1:0-16649 GCA_902168405.1 Peromyscus aztecus | reverse complement strand
CTCTCTCTCTCTCTCTCTCTCTCTCTCTCTCTCTCTCTCTCTCTCTCGGAGTTCATGTGCACCAAGTTTGCCTCAAACTCATCAAGTAGCTAAGGATGACTTTGAACTCTTGATCCTCCTGCCTCCACCTCCGATGCTGGAATGAGTTCATGAAGTGCTGAGGATTGAATTCAGGACCTCATGCACGCTAGGCAAGCACTCTGTCCACTGAGGGGACGTATATATAAATATATACGACAAATATAAAGAATTCTCTAGCTCTAGAACTATTTATATTTTTCTCTCCCCTGACCCCCCACCATGAGGAGAGGTCCCACTGATTAGCCCCGGCTGTCCTGGAACTTACTATGTAGACCAGGCTGGCCTCAAACTCATAAAGATCTGCCTGCCTCACCTCTACCTCGTGAGTACTGGGATTAAAGATGTGTGACACCACCTGGGCCTATAACTCTTTATATTTCTAATTCTTTTTATGCCAAGAGACTGCTGACCCACTTGCCACTGGGCACTGGGAATGACTGACCTCTAAGAACTCCCATTTCTGTGGCCTTTTGTGAGAGATGGACAGATTGGGGCTTCTCTGCCTCAAAACTGCTGAGCCAAAAATCTCTGGACTACCCACAGCCTTCCTTTCTCTCCAGCTCTGACGCCCTATAAAACATGAAGCTTATTCTCTTCCATGTCGGTTGTCAAACTATTGTTCTGAAGCAGAGTCAGGAGAACACTCCCTTGGTTTTCGAGAAGTTAAAATACAGTGGCCGCTTCTGACAATTTGAATTTCAGTAGATTCTAAAGTCATCATTTGTAATAAAAATTGACAAAAGGTCAACAAAGTAAATAAAAGGGAGGATCAATATAAATAAAGTATGGATTAACAGGATTTCATCTCATTTCTGAGGGCAGTTTGTCCAATGAACAAAAACGTAAGAAACTGAGAAAACACACACACACACAAACACCTCAAAAGGACAAACAAATCACATACTCCATGTTTTTATAAATTGTTTTCCTTAGCCAAGTGAGCTTTAGTTTGCCCATCCTTCAGTGGAGGCCTGACACTAACTCCAAACGTATGACTACCAGTCAGACAAGCCTTTCCACAGGAGAAACGTATAGCAGAAGACCATTTACTCTGCTGAAGATATTAATATCATAATTCAGATAAAAATATGAGACCTATCAAAAAGCTGTGTATACATCCTTCAGGCCTGAAACTTAGCATTCTAAGAAAGACACTTCTTAAAATAATTTTAACGGTGCCTAAGGCTGCTCAGGAAGTCACACATGAGGGGGAACAGAAGAAAGTACAATAGATTGCCTGAAAGTATCTAGAAGAGTCTGTGGGGGTCCCCTGACCTTCCCTCTTCACTCTACCAGTGAGGACTGATGCCCAAAGCCAACTCCCAAACACAGGCATGCTGCAGACGAACATTTCCCTCTCCTTACAATTGCCCTACTTCTTCCTCCTGACTTCAGCATCCTAAAGCATCTGGTGATACAATTTCAGTGGTGTTTAGAGAAAGAAAACAACTAAGTGGTTATATTAGCTTTCCCAAGCTGCTATGGCAGCCACACCTGTATAAAGGAACGGATACGGTAATGGAAAATCCTCTGAGATGGGGAAAAGGCAGATGTCCGGGCAGGAGACTCCTTCAAGTTCTCTTTCTCACCTACGTTTCCTGCAGTAAGTGGGTCAAAGTCAGTCTAAGAACCACAGCCCAGCAATATTTATAGTAGTGCAGAATGGTGTTACACAGCTCTTAGCGTTAGTGGTCCTGTGCGTATATGTGTGTATGGGGGGGGGGACCAGAAAATCTCCCTGAGGGGATGGAGGTAGGGGGTTCGGGACCAGGGTGAGGAGAGGAATAGAATCCATGTGGTATGAAAGTGGAAGTGGCTCTGGTGAGGGAAGGGTACAAGCAGAGACAGAGGCAGAGAAATGGGGAGATCAAAAAAGGAGGGGAAGACGAGCACAATCAGCCAAAACTAAGTATGTATGAAAATGGCATTAAGAAACCTGTTCTTTTGCACGCTAATTTAATAAATGTATCTTAAGGAAAAACATTTTTAATTAAAAATGCACACACCAGTCTCATCTGAACGCATACACCTCGTACAGCGTCAATGCCACACATGCATGTGACTTTCGCGAGAAAAACCACACCTTCCCCACAAACCAAGTCACAGAAACAAGTCCGCTCGCTCCATCCGACGCTTCTCAGCAACAGATCTCAGCGCTTAAGGGGTTCAAAGCTGCCACTTCGTACACCATGAGTTGCTAGGGACATGTTCTATTGCTTTTCATTTCCAAGGCACTCAGTCTGTTCTATCAAAGGATGGGGAAGGAAAAGAGAAACTGATGCTTTTAAATCCCCATCCATCCTGGCCATCTGAGTACAAAGGAGCCCTGTAGCTTTTGGTATAGTCCGATCTGTAATCATGCAGCCTTCTCACTGTGATACAAAGCAGCGTCCAGCTTCCCAATACTACATCAGTAAACCTGCAAAACGTCAACCTTGACTTCCTGATGGAATACAAAATCCTTGGCTGCTGTTCCAGACCAGGACAATGCCCAGAGGACCAGCTCTCATTGCAAAGCACATGCTGCCACCTACTGGCCGTGAGCCGTCCAGCACCGCACACACAAAGGCTTCCCAGAACAGGTTTCCTGGGTAGCTTGGTCGGCTTTCTATCACTGTGATGAAACAACTGTGAACAAAAGTAACTTGGAGAGGAAAGGGTTTATTTCACCTTACAGCTTAAAGTCTCTCACGAAGTCAGGGCAGGAACTCAAGGCAGGAACCTGGATGCAGGAACTGAAGAAGCAGAGACCGTGGAGGAAAGCTGATTAGTGGCTTGCTCTCTGTGACTTGCTCAGCCCGCTTTCTTACACAACCCAGGACCACTTGCCCAGGGATGTCACAGCCCGCGATGGGCTTCGCCCTCCCACACTGATCATTAATCAAGAAAATGCCCCACAGGTGTGTCCACAGGCCAATCTGATGGCATTTTCTCAATCTAGGTTGCCTCTTCTCAGATAACTCTAGCTTGTGTCAAGTTGATAAGAAAACAACCCACACAGCCAGCTCATTATTCAACAGTGTCTTCAACTGTAGCATAACAAATTTTCAGTTTTTATAAGTTATAATTTTATAAAATAAAGTTAAATAGACATGTTTATGTGAAGCTGTGAAACTGGTTTTTTTTTTCCTTTTTTCTTTTTCTTTTTTTTTTTTTTTTTTTGGTGCCATGAATCAAGTATGAATATTTCTGTAAGTGTAAGAAAAACTATTTTCATATATATATATTTCTCTCCAGCATCCCCATTACCCTTCAGTTCCGAAAACAGACGTTTGACCAGAGCAGTAACTGCCCATCTTCAAATGGGGAACTTTAAAGATTTGAACTCACACTCCCAAGTGAAGAGTCACAGCCGCTTTTGACACAGGAGCGATGACATAATCTGACACCACACTGGAGCTAAAGCTGGGCGGATGAAACACCTCTTCACGCGAGAAGAGATGGGAGAGAAATACCAAGACGAGACGAGACAAGGATGTAACTGACAGGCATAAAAGATTCAGTGGCCAAAGAGGGAGTCTTCTACCACAGACCAACCTGAAAACAAGCTGCCAGCTGGGTAATCAGGTGGGGGAAAGAGATCCAGAAAATGTGCACAAAAAACCAACATGGCGGGGGAGGATCTCCTGTAACTGAAAAGTTATAGGGAACAGAGTAAATGTGGTCAGTTCAATAGTCTTGCGCCAATCCTGCTGAAAAATGTGCATTTTAGAATGACAGCACTTGCAATGGACAGGGAATGAGACGGAGGGCAGGAGAAAGGCCAGCTGATTAACTAAGAAGTGAAACTGCCCAGGAGGAGAAAAATCCAAGACTCTGAAATTCAACGGTAGTATGGAAAGGAGGAACCAAGTTGAAGCTAGGCATGAGGACAAACCCGCAGGGCAGACGGGACAGGAAGGATGGAAAAGAAGGAAGACTGTAGAACCTCCCGTGTTTCTGACATGAGCAACTAACCAGACGTGATGTAGTCACCAAAAGAGGAAACATTCCGTGAGACGTGGACTCAGCAGAGGCGTCTGTCTAGAGCTTAACTTTTGAAAGGCTGCATTCTAAATGACTTCGTTAGTTACCTTTCGCCTTGCTGGGACAAAATACCTGAGAACAGCAACTTAAAGAAGGAAGAACCCTTTGTTTGGACTCAGTTTGAGGAGTCACAGTCCATTATGATAAGGATGTCATGGCGGCAGGACCATGAGGCAGCTAGTCACGGAGCATCTAGTCAGGAAGCAGAGAGTAATGAGTCCCTATGCTCAGTTCTCCTTACTCCTCTTTTATTCAGTCTGAGACTCCAATCCGTGGAATGGGACCAGCCACAGGTAAGGTGGGTCTTCCTGCCTCAGTTAAATGAGAAGGGAAAAGTCCTCACAGGTGTACCCAGAAGTCTGTCTCTTTGGTGACCCTAAACCCACTCAAGTTGACATTCAAGATCAATCACCATACTGTGGGACTTCTGTATAGTTTAGCAGTGAAAGGCAACCTTGGTGGGTTGGAGCCAAGGAGATACCACAAAGTCACACCATGCAACAGAGCTCAGGTGGGAGTTTTACTGGGGGAGGTGCAGAGGCGACCTCTTGAGGGGGAGCAGAAGGAAAGGGAGAGAGAGGTGCAGGAAGAGCTTGCCTTCCATAAGGGGATATAGCGCATGCGCATAGAGAGAGTACTCTACTTGGTGGCTGCATCACATCTTGGCTGTTGCTGATGATGCATCCTGCCATGTCCCCAAGAGCGGGCCGGTGTAAATGCCTGAATGCTAACAACTTTAACGTGAACATTTGGGATAGAACAGATTCTGTGGCTCTCAAGCTCAGGGAAGAGGTGTAGAGAAGAGGCAGAAATTCAGAAGTTACTACTTTGTCTGCAGCAGGTAATAAGGATGAAATGCCCCAGACAGAATGGATACAGTAAAGAAGCACACATGTGAACTTGTGGGAAGAGCCAGGAAACTCTCCCCAGCTTAAACACACCACACTGAGTCAGACAGGAAGGGACTGTCCTCAGAAGCATGCTACTGCACCACACAGAGAAAACATCAAGTTATAAAAGGTAAAAGTCTGTATTTTAAATATTAATATATACACACCTATTCAAATATGTTCCACAAGTACAACTATTCAGATGTAGCCACTGATTATCTCTGGAAATACCTGAGTAATGCTTACTTTCTCCTTTATGTTTTCCTAATTTCCTGAATTAGTCTACAATGTATATGCCATTCTCTGAAACCAAATGTATGGAAGTTTTCTTTAATGTTTTTTCTAATGATCTAAAAGTTTCTAGGAGTCCACAGTATGGAAGACAGCCTTTTGACGACCTTTCTCTGTCTCTCAACAGCTTACAGAACACACAGCCAGGAGGAAGAAGAGGATTGGAACCTTGTTTTCACCAGGAGAAAAAAGAACACACTGATTGTTCTCAATACATCACATGGACCATGACACCAGGTACCTCAGGAATGATATAATAGAAAAAACACAATAGTTGTTTTTACTCTTTGAGGGCCCTCCACCCAGCTCCCAAATAGATACACGGAGACATATTCTTACTTATGAATGCCTGGCCTTAGATTGGCTTGTTTCTAGCCAGCTTTTCTAACTTAAATTATCTCGTTCTCTTTAACCACATTTTACCTCTGGGCTTTTTATCTCTCTTTATTTTATATATATATATATATATATATATATATATATATATATATATATATATATATATATATATATATATATCTTTCCTTCTTATTCCATGGCTGGCTGTGTTGCTGGATGACTGGCCCCTGGTGTCCTCCTCCTCTTCTCCTTTTCTTGTTCCTCCTTTCTCTGGAGCCTAGATCTCTCCTCCTATTTATTCTCTCTGCCTGGCAGCCCCAGCTATCACTCTCCTACCTATCAATTGGCTGTTCAGCTCTTTATTAGACCAATCAGGTGTTTTAGACAGGCAAAGTATCACAGCTTCACAGAGTTAAACAAATGCAACATAAAAGAATGCAACACATCTTTACATCGTTAAACCAACATTTCACAGCATAAACGAATGTAACACTAAAATTCCATGCACAACAATTGTGTTAAAACTCTTAAAGGCCCTCACTGGCCCATCCTGAACAGACGTGAGCACTCCAGGGCAGAGGAGTGTAAGAATATCAACTCCTCCTAAGCCTGAAAATGTCCTGCTTTGCTCGCTCTGAGGTTAGGTAAGAGTGAAAGAAGAAATGAGACACAAGGCACCACAAAGGAGTCGTGAACAGCAAGGCCAGAAACACCTTCCTTCGCTAGTCAGAGGGGTGAGCGCTGGAGAATCGAAGCCCACTCGGATGGTTCAACCTCTGAGTGAAAAGACAGTGAAAGCAGCACACAGACAGGAATTGTGTGCCACGCAGGACACAGAGCAGCTGTGACCAAAGAGGGCGGGGGCTCCAGGGTGGTGACTTTTAACGACAACTCGGCCAGGCTACAATGCTGTCAGTTTACTCAGACACAGGTCTAGAGATAGCTATTTGCAGATAGATATCTATCAGAATATAATAACTTTTGAGTAAGTGGCTCTAAGTAAAGCAGATGATACTTCACAGCATCGCGTGGGCTTTCTCACATCATCCCAAGGCTTTAAGTCTGAAGTTTCCCAAACAAAACTAAATTTGGCTTCAAGACAGAACCATAGGAATCCCTACAGACTGGCCAGGCCCCCACAATCCTGTGAGCCAGTACTGTAATAAAAGTTAAATTTCCACCACCACCACCACCAGCAACAAAAATACACACTCTTACTAACACAGACTAATGGGCAGAATCTTGAATTAGACACAGCAGGGCTTAACTTGGCTATGGTGGGTGGCAAGAGGAAGCCCAAGGTTCCTGGAGAGACGAATGATGTGACATGCATGTCACAAAATGTATTTGTGTTTTGCAGTTCTATGACATGTGTAAAATAAACTACATTAGAAGATTCTAGTTAGAACAGATTTGGAGAAATCCAGGCCCTAGAACGCTGCAGGATGTTGCCAAAATAAAAGGAACTCAACCAAACAATAATGTATCAATGTTAAAGACATACTTTATATTTTCAAGATCTTTGAGTAAATATTCTACTGAATACTTTTTATATAGCTAGTCACTTACCATATTTGTCTCGTAAACCAACAGTGCATCGGAAGACTCCACCAAAGGCAACATCTTCACCAAATATTACTGAAAAATGATGTTCAAAGAATATAATTAGTAACCAATCCCTAAATTTTAAGTCATGAAAAATAAGGAACTTAAATATTTAGGTTTGAAATTATACATACACATACATACTCATACCTGTATAATACAAATTTGTATAATACAAAAGATATATATAATCTTTGTATAATTCATACATGCATGTATAAATATATACACATAATCCTGTATGTGTAATGCATACATGTATATACACACATATATGTAAGTATGTATGTATATATAAAGTCAACCAAACTTTAAAAACACAGCAAGATGAAGATTAAGTTGCTGGGATAGAGAAATGGCTCAGCAGTTAGGAGTGTACAGTGACTTTGCATAAGAACCACGTGTCATTCCCAGCACCCACATAAGGTGGTGAACAACTGCCCGTAACTCCGGCTCCGGGGAGATCCGACACCCCCAGCACCTCTAGCCTCCATGGGCACTTGCTGCATTCAAATGCACATACCCACACACAGACACATACACATAACTAAAAATAAAATAAAACTTAAAAATAAATGTTACCTATAAAATTGTTTAGAAAATGTGATACATATACACAACCAAATTGTACTCAGCCACAGGGGAAAATGAAATCGTGACATTGGCAGGAAAATAGGTAGACCCCCTAAATCATTACATCGAGTAAAATAAACCAGACTCAGAAAATACTCCCGCTTTTTCTCATATCAGAATCTAGATTTAAGTGTGGGTGTGTATGTGTATGTATGCGCATGTGTGTGTGCATGTGTATGTGTGTGCATGTGTATGTGTGCGCATGTGTATGTGTGTGTAGTGTGTGTGTATGCGTGTGTGTGTGTGTGTGTGTGTGTGAAAGAGAGAGAAAGAGAGAGAGAGAAAGAGAGAGAGAGAGAGAGAGCGTCTGTCAGGGAACTTCTGTGAGGATTGAGTGTGTGTGTGTGTGTGTGTGTGTGTGTGTGTGTGTGTGTGTGTGTGTAACTAGAAAGTTTATCATGAGAGGACTGAAACAGATCTTGAGGGAGGGGGGAGGAGGAGAAAGAGAGGGTAATAAGTAATGAAATTTGATTGAAAGCAGAATGGGGGACTACCTAAGGGTAGGGAAGCAAGAGAGGAGAGTGGGTGTGAGGAAGAGGACAAATTAGACAAAGCAGGACACCCATGGAGGAAAGAGCTACCGTAAATCCCACTGCTTTGTATGGTAACTGAAAAACTGATTTTAAAAACAGAAACACTAAAGTCACTATTTCCAAAACTATTAACTAGTTCGATGCAAAAATAACCATGCAAACCAAGTCTTCATGCTATATATAAATATCTGAACAAAGTGGCATTTCCTGTTTCTTCCTACACACAGGAGTAGCCAACAGGTATCCGTCAGAAACCAACATTTCATGATGGGACCACACATGCTGAGAAGAGCAAGTTAACAAAGACATACAAGAGAACATGTCAGAAACGAGTGGGATAAACACGTTAATACTGCAAGTGGATCCTTTGGCTTTCATGATTGGCTCAGGTCTCTGATTCTGGAAGGAACACAGTCACACACACACACATTAAGTTTACCTGCAGTAGGGTCTTTGGCCAATGAGTTATCCAAGGCACTTGTTATTGACTGAAAGAGGTTCATTTTCTGAGTTTGCCCTGCAAAAAGAAAAGTTACTTTATATCAAAAACTGTAAAACATGCAAAAAAAAAAGTAATAATAACCAGTTTCTTAACAGTTGGTTATAACATGGCAAAAAAGCGAGATACAAAGAAAGGAACAGAATCTATCACAGGAATTTACCAAATTATTTTTAAAGATGACAGATCTATAAAAGATACAAATGAAGTAAGCGTGGAGAGGCAGGGGGTGAGGTAAACCCTATGTACACTAAACAATGCGTAAAAAAAGCAAACAAATGGAGAAAAATCACCAAATGTTGAAGTGTCTGGAGATAAAGCTACAACTTTAAGAAGAAATAGATCAAGTGGGAGGCAAAAATTGCCGAGCCAAAGGCCTAAAGAATACACATAAAGAACGCTAAGACTGCCGGCAGCAGCCAGTGGCCATTGCCCATGAAACACGAGGAAGGCTAGAGATAACTGGTGTGCCAAATCGTTAGTGCTTGGAGAATCCTAAAATCTCTTCCCTGGACGTGTCAGACTCAGGCCTTCCTACTGTCTCATTGCTTAACTAAAACCCCTGCAGGCTAATGCCTGTCTCCGTAAATAGACTTTGGGAGGGGCCGTATGACGCAACACAGGGAAGGAACTTATCATAAACCAAAAGTGCATGGGAAGGCGCCACCAAAGGCAATGCTGAAAAACGATGTTCAAAGAATATATCTGGTAATCCCTAAATGCAGCATGCAAGCTGGCTATCGATTGTCAGATCCAGCATTACTCATGACCCTCTCAACTTTCTTAATTTGAGTGGAAAAGTAAAGCTTTATCCAATAGAATTCCTAATGTTGCAAATTCAGAATACGCATGACTTTGGAGCTTTGAGCAAGCCAAATGCTGGCCAAGGCCCACTATTACTGGCACTTTAGGCCAGCTCCTCTTCAACAGCCTTCAAAGCACAGGCAGGCTGCCCAGGAATCTCACGGGAAGCAAATTATTTACCTTCAATTCCAGTCCCACTCTGGCCTTTGTCCCGCTAACCTCCATGTTCTTTTAGTCACCTAACGTGAGGCAGTCAAGGCCTAATTACCAGCATGGGACTTCACAGCTCCTGCCATTGGCTTCAAACCTCTGACCATGAAGAGCTAGCCACACATCCTTCCCTCTTCCTAGCCCAGCCAGACTCCTCCACCAGCCTCTGCCATCTTTAAGCCTCCCACAGTTCTCTCTCAGCCTGGCCTCTGGCATGCTCCTGCTTGACCTCAGGTGTCTCCCTCATCACTTCAGTAGCGCTGCATGCCCAAACTTCAGGCCTTGGCAGTCCACTATCAGGCCACCTTGATTCCCTCTGCACTCAGAATAATGGCCTCTTTATACTCTTGTTTCTGAAGACAGTAAGATTTCATTCAGAAAGTATCATTACATCACCCGTGTCAAAGAACACACAATCACACCAAGTATCCACAATTACTTCATAGAGTGTTTTTCTTCAGGTGTCTCATTCAAAAGTTACCTTCCTTAAATCTTTCTCTAGCCTGTTGTTCGAGTTAGCCTTCCTGTCGCTGGGATAAGCACCATGACCAAAAGACTATATAATCTTACAGGTTATATAGTCCACCACCGAGGAAAGTCAGGGCAGGGACTCAGGCTGAGACAAGAGGCACAGAGGAGAGCTGCTTGCTGGCTTGCTCTATGGCACCCTTCAACAAGCCAGGACCCCTGTTCAGCCTTCTACAGCAGTTAGCAATCAACCAAATACCCCACAGGCTGCCCACAGGCCAATCGGATTGAGGCATTCCCTCTAGGCTCTGTAAGGTTGACAGTTGGCATTAACCAAAAGACCTATGCTCTTAAAGTTGGTGATACACCATCAGACCACAGTTTAAGATAAACTTTTTTTCCTAATAGCAATAGCATACCCACTTCATACATGCAATAGCATACCTACTTCATATATGTAGTAAAGTAATTACTTTGTTCATTTATTGGGCTTTTCATAGTTAAGAACCTAGGGAGAATAAAAATGCCTTAACAGCTAATATCATTTTTATTTTAATTGCTGACCATTTGTATTAATAGCAAATGTCCCCACAAGACCTTTGCTTTTCCCGGAGCTAGGGATCCAATCCATACTGTTAGCCGAGTGTTCCACCTTCGAGCTCCACCCCCAACCCTCTTGATTCATCTTATCACACTGCTGCTACTCAGCAAGTTTTTACTAGAAAAAGAATAAAAACTTCAATAAAAATTGCACAACACTGAGGCTAAAGGATTGTGAGTTCAAAGCCACTCTGGGCTATGTAAGGAACTCCTATCTCAAAATAACCAAAAGCAACAAAAATTATACAAAGTAAATCTAGAATGTACTCTTGACACTGAAAATATTGCCTCCCCTTTTGGGGGGTAACTTACAGGTTATTTGTGTTTCCATGTCAGCACACAAATGATATTTTCACTAGTGGATATTTTTGCTAAAGATTGTAAAGTTTAGGTTTGGAGTTCGCGCCAGTACTATTTCAAGTTACAAGTGACAAATTTGATATAGCAACATCTACTTGCAATTCTTTTTAAACTGATGCACGGGTGGTATGGAAGAAACCATAGTCTTCACAGGCACGACTTTATTTTATAATCTCACAGTGTAGCTGGCCTCGAACTTAAGATCATCCTGCCTCAGCCTCCAGACACCCTGCTCTTCCCTCTATTTGCCAGCCATGTACATTTATCCTTCTTCAACTCCCATTAAAGCACATCCCAAATATCTCCCCACAACTTAAGACTTGAGAGAACCCAAAACTAGACACACACAGACAGCAGACATACACATACTACATACACACACACACACACACACACACACACACACACACACACACACACAATTTGTACTAAATTGTAAATGAAAGTGCCTGGACGCAGCTCAATGATAGAAAGCTTGACCAGCATGCATGCTTGGCTCCAATTACCAGCACCAAAAACTAACAAGAACCAAAAAAGTAAGACTCTATGAATCCAATTCTGTGTCTCTGTGGCTGCGTGGTGTCTATGAAAGCCAGAGGTCAACATCTGGTGTCTTCCTTTATTGTGCTCTCATTTTTTTGTGTGTGTTTTAATTTGTTTTGTTGACACTATGTAGCCCTGGCTAGCCTGGAATTCACTACACAGACCAGCTGGTCTCAAACTCACAGAGCTGGGATTAAAGGCATGTGCAGCCACACCCAGATCTACCTTGTTTTTTAGAGTCCCTCATTGAACTGAGAGCTTACCAAATGACTAGACTAACTGACCAGATAGCCCTAGGATCCTCCTGAATTACCCTCTGGAACTAGGATTCCAGGCAATCCCCCTGCCACACCAAGCTTTTTTTTTTTTTTTTTTTTGAGACAGGGTTTCTCTGTGTAGCTTTGCGCCTTTCCTGGAACTCACTTGGTAGCCCAGGCTGGCCTCGAACTCACAGAGATCCGCCTGGCTCTGCCTCCCGAGTGCTGGCATTAAAGGCGTGCTCCACCACCGCCCGGCCAACACACCAAGCTTTTTAATCCCAACACTGAGGAGACACAAGCAGGCAGATCTCTTAGTTCAAAGCCAGCCTGATCAACAGAGTTAGTTTCAGAGCAGCCAGATCCTACAAAGCAAACCACATCGTAACATTCCCCTGTAGAAAGCCCTACAAAGACCTCTAAGCACACTGGAATAATCCCACTCCTTGCACATCCACAAGACCCTGCTGACCCATACCTGCCCACCTGGACTGTCCCATTTTGCATCACTGGTCCCAAGGATGACCACTACAGCCTTCTCCCAGTTCCTTTACGTAAGCGCTCTGTTGCCCCAGAACCTACCCACAAGAACCCCTCCAGCCAGAATTCCCTCTCCCACATGTGGGTACCTTTTAAAACCTGGGCTACACATCTTGGGAGCCTTGACCGATCTGTGTTATCCTCTTCCTTAGCACTGGAACATTCCTCCAAGGTCACTGACCACAGTGAGCCTTAGTTTAATTATCCACTCACTTGCTATTTTCTTCCCATCTCCCTACCAGCCTTCAGTTCCAGGAGGGCCGGGCCATAGCCATATATATCCACAGCATCTAGCAGTCTGGCATCCAGAAAGAAGTAAAGATGTATGAAACGAACGAGTTAACAAGCTCACACATGCGCACAATTACGGAACCTCGGAACAAAGAGAGGCCAGGATGTAATGTGTAACACACCATAATGCAGGCAGCACACACACCAGCCAAGGCAGGCCTGGCCTGAGGTCTGCTAAGTTAATTGTTCTCTGTGTGACTTAGTGAAAGCTGCCTAAAGTGCTGACTTTTGGTTTCCGCCTCTATAAAAATGAAAACAGTATCTAATGCACAGGACGATTGTGAGAAACCTGTGAGGTGATATCCATCAAGCAGCCAATGTCCAGAGTTTCCACCTCTGGTATGTTGGTATCTACCTCCCCTTTCTCCTCTCTACAGAGACTTAATCTAGTACCCCAGCTGCGAGGCACCAATAGCTACATGGATCATCTCACTAGATTCCCACGGTACAGATGAGGGCAGCAAAATATACAAAGATTGATTGATGAGTGGGGACAACGTCACAACCCAAAGCTATCAAGGGAGAAATAAAACTCAGGCATGTGCTGGCTCATACCTGTAAGGCCAGCACCTGGAAGGCTGGGGCCAGAGGATCGCCAGAGTTTGAAGCCAGCTGGGGCTAGGTATGCTTTCTTGACCCACCCGGGGTGCAGTGTGAGAACTTTTCTTTAAAAGAGAGGTGGGGAAAAGAGGAAGGAAGGAGGCGGGTGGGAGGCAAAAAGCACAAACACACAGCTCCTAACTTCTGGGTGATACTGCCCCTAGAATGCCAAAATTTCCAAAATGAGATGATCAAAAGAATGCTCAAAAGAAACCTGAAGGCAATATATGATGTGAGAGGGAAGGTCAGTCCCGGCTGAGATACACAAGAAGCAGTGTCTTCAACGAAGGCCAGATGTGAGCTGAGCAGAGCCAAAAGGTGTAGAGCCTGTGTTAAAGCATCCACATGTTACGGGAATTCTGTTATTGTCCTGGTCCGTTATCCAATTGAATAGGGCATTTGGTTCAAGGGACAGAGTTCATATTCAACTGGCCGGAGTGGATCATCGAGTCCTTGGAGGACCTTGGAGGACCCAGGATGAGAGTCAGAGTGGCCCCGAGTTGGGAGCCAGGAGGCAGTGTGGCAGGTGCATCTCAGCCATGGTAACTATCTCAGGTTCACATCTTATATTAGTCCTCGAGTTTTATAATTAATAAACGGTAAGAGAAACCCATGTGGTGTGTGAACAACATTAGGAGACAGCTCAGTAGAACGTGGCCCTGCCTCTTACATTTAAATGCCTGAAAATAGAAAGTTAATGTCTTTGTGTCTCAACTTCTTCATTCTTAAAGTGTAGATGATAATGTGACCTCCATCACAGCCTGTCTCACAAGGTCACATTTTGGGCAACACCAAATCCAACAGGTCAAAGAGGGAATTTTCTGGCCTCAAGGGTGACCAACTTTGCCATCAAGTTGTTTTAGTAGCAGACTAACATTCAGACAGCCTGCCTCACGGTACTATATCCACCAATACTTCAAATCAGGGTAAAATTTAAGTCTCCTTTTTGTGCCCTCCCTTTCGCTGAAGATGGGAATGTGCCCCAGAATTCCCTACTTGTATCAGTGGTCCCGGCACCTTACCCTCTGTCTTAGGGTTTCTGTTGCTGTGAAGAGACACCATGACCACAGCAACTCTTATAAGGAAAACATTTCACTGAGGGGGCTCACTTACAGTTTTAGAGGTTCCACTATCATCACGGTGGGGAGCATGGTGGCATGCAGGCAGACATGGTGCTGTGTGGGAGCCCGTTTTCAGATTCCTCATGGCTTTACCCAGCAGGTCTGCACAGAGAGGTTGACTGGACCACGGGCCTGAGTGCAGGTGTCTGAGATGGTCTGCACTTGGCTGTGCTGGGGGAGGAGGTCTTTTGCTTTCATAGGTCTTTGGCGTCTCTATAAATACCCTGGGGCAGAGACAGTCGGGGCCGTTGGAATAGGTTCCAGGCCCTCTCAAGGCTATCCTGTTTATCTCCACACTCTAAATCCTTCTATCTAATATTTCCTGCTGCTCTCACTCAAGAGCACTCTGGGGAAATGTGGGGATGGTGGGTAGCCACACTATGCTTAAAAATGTGCTTAGATGCTGAAGAAAGAAAAGAATGGATGTAGACAGTCATAGAGAAAAAAAAATAGTTTAAAAATAATAAAGTCTTTAAAGAAAGAGTAAAGTAATATTTTTGTTTTGTTTTGTTTTTTTCGAGACAGGGTTTCTCTGTGTAGCTTTGTGCCTTTCCTGGAACTCGCTTTGGAGACCAGGCTGGCCTCGAACTCACAGGGATCCCTGGCTCTGCCTCCCGAGTGCAGGGATTAAAGGCGTGCGCCACCACCGCCCGGCGTAAAGTAATATTTTAAGTAGCCCAGATTATCCAGCCTCTCAGAATGCCTCTGTTACAGTTTCCACAAAAATCTGCACCCAGGACAACTTCAAAGCTGCTAGCTGAGAGGGTTCAGCCTCATGGAGTGCTCTCTCCAGGATTTCAGATAAGCCCTGCACTCTCCCTCAAATGATACAGCTAGCTCTCCCAGGACTTGACCATTATCCCAATTTTCTCAGGGTCTCCTAAAGATACCATCACCTTCCCCCCTCAACCCACCCCACCCCACTCCTGCTCCAAACAACAGGAATCAGTCTAGAAAACATGTCGCCCACATTCCCAAGAGGTGGAGTGGGTGGTTTTTGGTCATTCGGTGAGTTATGAATATTTGTCATCATTTAGGTAGGTTGACTGCAAGTTGTTACTGGTCATGGTCAGGGAAGAAACTAAACAAAGTAGGTTAGATTTGGGGATCTCTTCCTGAAAATAAAGAAAAGGGGGTATATAGGAATATAAGATAAAAGGATAGATTATTGAATCTACTTTTAAGCAACTACTAGTCTCAAATATTTTACACTGGTATAAATTTTTGTATATTGACACAAATTTAAGGTTACTTTTGTTATACTGTATTTATGTTTCTACTCTTAAGGTATTGTACCTATATAGTTCATTTAAAACTGTAAAGTTCTAGTCTTTGAAAGCTATTTAGGATAATAAAGAAATGCAGGTTAGTAGTTAGTCATCTATAACAAACTTATAGTCATGTTAGGTATATTTTCAAGGTTAAATAAACAGAGATACATTTTAGATAGATAGATGGTCTTCAAACACTTCAGAGACCTACAGAATATTATGGCATTTAGGATGTTTTAATAACCTAAGGCTTTTCATGACAATGAGACACATTGCTCCTGGCAGCACCAATTTACTTCGGAGATGATAGGCATCAAGGAACCTCCATATGAAGTTTGCTTTCATTATGGCAAAGTTAACCACTGGGCAAAGAAACTGCCCTTTCCTCGACTGCTGACAGTATGCTGTCCAAACTGGACAAGCAGGACACAAAAGAAAGCAACTGCTGAACTTTGCCAAGACAAGGTAGGACAGTCCTTCAAAAATTCCTGCTTCACAAAAAAGTCTGTCAGAAATTTTAGGCCTGTAGGCCCAAGATGGATGCTCCAATGTTGCAGAGGAACATTGGATGACTATCCAGGCAGCCAGATGTCTCTGTCATTTCCACAGTTTTGGAAGTTGTTTGCTCTGCATTTCTTGTTTACTCAGGTAATATTTTATCCTTCTTGGATCCTTGATGGTGTTGAA
>CABHPQ010171688.1:6476-76255 GCA_902168405.1 Peromyscus aztecus | reverse complement strand
TTTCTTTTTTTTTTCTCTAATGCGGGATGGTGTGAAAGCAACTTCTATTTAGTGGAAACTGGGACTTGAAGTTTGAGATCGCTGATTCCTGGCTGCTGTCTTTGTGTTTTTCTGTGGCTACAAAATGCTTTCTCTCTAGGCTGCAGCAGGAGCCACAGAGGCTCCCAGTCCGCAGTGCAATCACAAGAAGAAACAGGCGGTGCACTGCGGTGTGCTCGGCTCTGATGCTCAGTGGGCCAAGGGAATTAAGTGCGGTTTTCACTGACGGTATTCTACCTTCTGATGGGTGTGCTGGGGAGTGACGCCATCACAAATCAAAGAGCACCCAGACAGGCTGCCTAGTGCATGGGCAGACATGCTCAGTGTCAGCAGCTGTTGGACTTCTGTGTGTGCGTGTCTGGCACTGGATGCTGTTCCTGTTATAAAAGTTGTGACCTTGCCACTCATGGAACAGATGGCATTGCCTGATTAAAGTCAGGCCATATTTAGAGCGTTTCTGTAAAGGCTTTCTCATTTAGGGGATCATTTCTGCCTCCTGGTGTGGTTTCTTTTCAACAGTTAAACAGGCAAAAACTCTTGGGCACCTTCTTCTCATCAGGACTTTTCTGTCCCCTGGTTTTCGCGACAGTAGGTGTTGTATTTTCACAAGTAAACTTGTCACACTCTTTAAAAAGAGAGAACTCTCAAGAGTATAAATGCACACAATAATTCATTAAGGAAGAATAGTTTGTCCTAATAGAAAAAAATGGCTTTGAACAAATAGATGTCTGCTGAAGAAGAAGGTATGAATGTCAGCCTGCACCTGTGAAAGCAAAGGAAGGCAGCAGGAGGAAGGCTGGGTTAATGGTTCTCCAAATTTTACACAGCACTCTAAACTCATTTAAAATAAAAATGGTCTGATTATTATATGCATATGTGTCTGTGTGTGTGTTGGTGTGTGAATGTGTGTGTCTTTGTGTACATGTATGTTTTGTGTGCATGCGTGCATGTATGAATGTACATTCACATCTTTATACTGTGAGATGTATTTGTCCTAGTTACTTTTCAGTTGCTGGAAGAAAATACTCGGAACCCAAAGCAAGTGAGCAAGAGAAAAGGTTTATTTTGTCTTATATTTCCAGTTCACAGCCCATCATTGAGGGAGCTCAGGATGGATGCTCAAGGCAGGAATCACAACTCAGGACTGCTTGCTGTTCCACATCTCTGACTAGGGAAATCACTCACAGCCTAGGAATTATAGCAGGAGAAATGGAGACTGCTCCTTGAAGACTGGTTCATGCTCTTAAATGATTAATGCTTGTCTAGCTTTCCCATGCAGTCTTGGACTAACCAGCTAGGGATGGTGCTATCTGCAGTTGTCTAGACACTCCCACATCAATAAATAATCACAGCAATTGCCATAGACATGCCCACAGTCCATCTGATCCATGCAGTTCTTCTTTGGAGGCTCTCCTCTCAGATAACTGGGCAGCAACCAGTTGACAATGAAAACTCACTAGAACAATAATATTTACAAACGAATGATATAAAACACTGAATTAATTTTGAACAAAATGCCAAATAAGATGTTTCTGCAAGACCTTATATTTTGAACCGAGGCATTAGAGTCTATAAATATATAGTTTAATTTATTTACATGGAAACTTAATCACTTCACTTAATTACTTCCTTGTCATTGAATCACATATGGTTGGATTTAGGAAAGGACAAATTAAGGCAGTCAATGAGAGCAGGGTCTGGAGGACATTCATAATTAGGAGATGAACATGCTGATTTCTGTCTGTACTCTGCCACAAAGGGTGACATGTCGTCAGGCAAATCCTTTTTCTTTTCAAACTCCTTTCTCTCTCTCTCTGTCTCTCTCTGTCTCTCTCTCTCTGTCTCTCTCTGTCTCTCTCTGTCTCTCTCTCTCTCTCTCTCTCTCTCTCTCTCCCTCTCTCTCTCTCTCCCTCTTCCCCCCTGTCTCCTTCCCTTCCTCCCTTCCTTTTTTTAATTCCCCATTTTTACTTTTCTTTTACTGAAAATAGATTCTTTTCTCATACAATATATCCCAATTGTAGGTTCCCCTCCCTCTAATCCTCCCATTTCCTCCCAACTTCCCTTCTTCTCCAGATCTGCTCCCTCTCTGTCTTTCATTAGAAAAGAACAGGCTTCTAAGTAATAACAACCAAATATGACAAAAATAAAATACAATATGATGAAGCAAAACCTATCATACCAAAGTTGGACACAGGAACCCAATAGGAGGAAAAGAGTCCCAAGAGCAGGCATGAGAGTCAGAAATCCACTTGTTCTCATAGTCAACAGTCCCATAGAAATACTAAGCTAATAGAAATACTATATATGCAGAGGACCTGGTATAGACCCACATAGGACCTGTGTTTGCTGCTTCAGTCTCTGAGCTCATATGCACCTTGCTTAGTTGATTCAGAGGGCCTTAGTCTCCTGGTGTCCTCATCCCCTCTGGCTCCTATAATCTCTCTGTCTCCTCTTCCATAGGATTCTCTGAACTCTGAGGGGAAGGATTTGATGGAGACCTCCAATTTAGACTCTCTGTCCACATAATATCTGACTGTGGATCTCTGCATCTGTTCCCATCTGTTGTCAGAGGAAGCTTCTCTAAAGAGGACTAGATAAGGCACTGATACATGAGTATAGCAGAATATCATTAGGAATCATTTTATTAATTTTTTAAAAGACCAGTCGTGTTTGGCTTTACCCTAAGTCTCTGGGCTATCTAGTCTCTGGTTCTTGGTTACCTAAGCTGTATCAGTTATGGGTTCCTTTACATGGGAGTGGGCCTTAAGTCAAATCAGACCTTGGTTGGCTACTCCCACAAGTTCTGTGCCACCATTGCTCTAGCATGATTTGCAGGAAGGACAGATTGTAGGTCAAAGGTTTTGTGGCTGTCTTGGTGTCTCCATGTTTCTCTTTCAGTAGCCTGCATTATACCTTCCCATACCCAAAAGACTAGAACATAGGCATGAAGGCTCCATGTAGGTAGGACGAGCTTGACTTCTCTGTTTTCAATGAGTTATATAGATGTTGTCCTTGTCAACGAGGCCCTGATGTCAGTTTGTGAAGAGCAACCCTTTGTCTTAGCATAAACGTGGATTGTTTGGAGATTTCCATGGGACCCCCTGGGCCAACTCAACTGAGCAACCCAGTCTCTGTGGATGTAATTCTAAACAGTCTAATTAAATAAGAAACACAGAGCCAAATAAAGAGTTTAAAACACAGAGATCAAGCAGTAGCTAAGAGCTAAGACCACCTTATCTTACCACTCGCTGCTGTCCTTCCCCTGAGAGAGAAAACTTCTTCCTGTGTCCTGTCTTTTTATTGCCTTTCTGTTCTGCCTTCTCATTGGTTCTAAACCCAACCACATGACTTCATCATCACTGCCTATCTATACAGACCTCCAGGTCTCTATGGTTTGTACTGAGATTAAAGATTCGGGTCACTGCTTGGCTGTGTCCTTCAACACACAGAGATTCTGCCTGCCATGTGATTGGATTAAGGGCATGTGCCACCACCACCAGACTTGTGCTAAATGGCTTGCTCTTAGCTCTGCTCTCCAGGCAACTTTATTAACATACAAATAAGATCACATTTCAGCACAAATAAAATAACACCGTAAGTCTCTCCACTAGAAGCTTTGTCTGGCTACAGAAGAGGGCAAGTTAAGACTGCATATCCCCCATTTCTAAGAGTTCTCATTAAGATCACCTTCATAATTTCAAAAAGTTTCCACTGCACTAGGTTTCCACACCACCCCCCAAATGCTCCTCAATTCTAGCCATTTCTCCCCACACTCAATTCCTCCATCCCATCTCCCCCACCACCTGATCCCTCCTGTTCCTGTCCCCTCCTGTCCACCCATAAAATCTATTCTATTTTCTCAACCCAAGGATTTCCATTCATCCCTGTTAGAGCCCCTCCTATTTACCTAACTGTTCTGGTTCTATGGATTGTAGCTTGGTTATTATTTACTTAACCACTAATATCCACTTATAAGTGAATGCATACTATATTTTTCTTTCCTGGTTTGGGTTACCTCACTCAGGATGAATTTTTTCTAATTCCATCCATTTTCCTGCAAATTCCTTGATGTCATTTTTATTAACCTCTGTGTAATGCTTCATTGTATAAAGCATTTTCTTTATCCATTCTTCAGTTGAGGGACAACTAGGTTGTTTCCAATTTCTGGAAATTTTGAATAAAGCTACTGTGGGTATAGCTGCATTTGGTGCTATGAACTTTCCTCTTAGCACTGTTTTTATTGTGTTCCATAACTTTGGTTATGCCATGTATTCATTTTCATTGAATTCTAGAAAGTCTTTAATTTATTTCTTTATTTCTGTCTTGACCCATTTTTTATTCAGTAGAGAGTTGTTCAGTTTCCATGAGTTTGTAAGCTTTCTGTTGCTGTTGATATCTAGCTTTAACCCTTTATGATCTGATAGAATGCAGGAATAATTATTTCAATTTTCTTGTATCTATTAAGACTTGCTTTGTGTCTGAATATGTGGTCAACTTTGGAGAAAGTTCTATGAGGTGCAAAAACTACCCAGTATATTCTTTTGTTTTGGGGTGAAATGTCCTGTAAACATCTGTTTGGTCCATTTGATTTATAATACCTGTTAGCTCCAGTATTTCTCTGTTTAGATTTTGTCTGTATGAGTTGCCCACTGGTGAGTGTGAAGTCTCCCACGATCAGTGTGTGAGGGTCAAAGTATGATTTGAGGTATAGTAATATTTCTTTTACAAACTTGGGTGTCCTTGTGTTTGGGGCATAGATATTAAGAACTGAAATATTATCTTGGTGGATTTTTCCTTTGAGTATGTAGTATCCTTCCTCATCTCTCTTGATTGGTTTTCATTTGAAGTCTATTTTTGCAGCTTGCTTCTTAGGTCATTTTGTTTGGAATATCTTTTTCTGGCCCTTTACCCTGAAGTAATGTCTATCTTTGATGTTTTATGTATATGCATATATATATATATACAAATATATGTGTGTATGTATGAAAGGGTATATATATGTGTATATATGTGTATATATATATATATATATATATATATATATATATATGCTTCTTTAGGTTAGAAAAAGTTTCTCCTATGATTTTGTTTGAAGACTTTTTTCTAGGCCTTTGAGCTGTATTTGTTCTTCTTCCTCTATTCCTATTATTCAGAGATTTGGTCTTTTCATAGTATTGGGATAGTGTCAGAATTTTTTTGGATTTAACATTTTCTTTGGCTGATGTATCCATTTCTTCTATCATGCCTTCAATGCCTGAGTTTCTCTCTTCCATCTCTTGTATTCTGTTAGTGAAACTCCCTACTGTGGTTCCTGTTTTAATTTCTAAATTTTTCATTTCCAGCATTCCCACAGTTTAAATTTTCTTTATTTCCATTTTCAGGTCTTGAACAGATTTATTTGTTTCCTTCAACTGTTTGTTTGTGTTTTCTTGGCTTTCTTGAAGAGATTTATTTATTTCCTCCTTAAGGATGTCTAGCATCTTTATATAGTTTTAGGGTCTTTTCCTTGTGCTTCAGCTGTGTTGGAATATTTAGGACCTGCTGTGGTAGGACAGCTGAGCTCTAGGGGAGACATATTGCTCTGGCTGTTATTGGTCATGTTTTTATGCTGGTATCTAGGCATCTGGCTTTGGGATGATTATAGGTCTAGGTGCTGATTTCTGGATTTGTCTTTGTTGGGTAGGTATTTGGTTCTTGGTTTTTTTTCCTCTCTGGATTTTCAGGGAGTGTGATGACTGTGTGCTGCCTGTTTTCCTGGCCTGCTCATCTGGTGAGAGATTGCCTGCTGGTGTTGGAGGCTGGGATACTGGGATAAGTTTGGGGAAGGAAGGTTGGAGGAGAATGTCTTTGTGATTCATTGAGGATGGAGTCAGATAGGAAAGGAAGACTACAGCAGATTTTCTCCTACAGATCTGGGGATGAAACTGGGGGATTGGATTTCAGGATCAGAAGGAGAGATGTGGGTCTGCCTTCAGTTCTCTTGTTGCCCTAGGAGGACAGGCTCTTGTTTTAGCAGGGGGTGCCTCCTGGAGTTGGGAGGGGAAGGAGACTAAGAGGGGGTGGTTTGTGGGACCCACAGAAGATATGGGTGGGGAGGGCAAGGGAGGCTACAGATGGTGTTCTCTTTCAGTATTAGGGACAAGATTGGGGCGTTGGGTCTGGGGGAATAGAGAGAGGGGGTGGGAAAGGTCTGCAGATAGCCTATCTGCTTTTCTGGCAGGCATGACCTGAGGTTTAACAGGGGGTGTCTGTTGGAGTTGGGGGCTGGGACACTGTCCCATGGAGAGAGGGAGGTTAGGAGGACATGGCCTTTGGGCTGCACAGGAGATGTGGGCAGGGGGAAGGAAGGCTGAAGCTGGTGTTTGTTGCAGGGCTAGGGATGAGACTCTAAACTCAGCTTTCCCATCTGATACATGGAGCCCCCAGTGACGAACTCACAGGGTAGCTGTGATAATGAAATGGCACTCTCCACTCACAGGTCTCCTCGCCCAAGTCTATCTGGGCTGTGTGGCTATAGCTGCCACAATAGGTACCTCACACACTGGGTAGTTTAGATAACAGAAATCTGTGACTTAACTATGCATGAGGCTGGAAGTCTGAGCTCAGCATGTTGGCTTGGTGCTCTCCTTCTGAGTGGTGCAAGAGGGTCTGCTCTGATTCTGTGGGGTGATGAGTGGATTTCTCCTGTATTTTCACCTCATCTTCCCTTGCAGGCATCTTCTAATTTTCCTTTTTTTCCCCCCTCTAATTAGGACACAAGTGACAGAGGAGTAAGCCTCCTCACCCCGTTCTAATATGAGTTTGTTCTAATTAACTACATTTCCACATAAGGCCATATTCTGAGTTTCTGGAAGAGGTGGGGGGACGCCAAAAGAAATGTTTACTGTGCAATACAATTAAGTTCATGACATGATTCAAATGTCACAGTTTCACAGAAAGGTTTTGTTTACAGTTAATGAAGAGAGTCCTGCCCCTTCCCACAATCCTTTACATATCATAATGTGTCTAAGTTCATAAAAGAAAACTGCAACTTTATTTATTTATTCCTTGTCAATATCTTCCACTACTCTGAAAGCTCTACAGGGTAGGGACTGTATGTACCTGCCATAGACTTTCTGTCTTAGATATTGTTCTGTTCTCTGTGTTCAGTGGCAGTGCCTGGAGTAAAGTAGATATTCCAACTATTTGTGTGAAATAAAGCTTGATAAACCTGCCTGGCTCAAGAGCAGTGCTTAATAAATGATAGGTGCTATAATTACTTGTGAAGTCCTGTTTTTCATCCAAATTGGTCATCACTAGGCACGTGTCAAAGACATTAAATTAAAATTTCAAAATGTAAATTTGAGTAACATCTAGTGGTTGGAGAATTTGGGCAGATACACTATAGAATGCATTGGTTCTTGCAGAAATTTTATTGTACCCTGCCGGGCAGGAGGAAGAATCATAGTACTTAGATGAGGATATTAAAGATATCTCATGTCTAACCTAGCTCCCCTGACAGTTTTCCACAGCCTGCCCTGCATTCTGCTCTCTGATACCACTAAACAGGCCCCACTTCCTTCTGTCTTTATGATCCCAGAAGGTAACTGAGGACACTCCTTTCTATAGTTATTAAATTAAAAATACAGCTTCAAATTTTAAAGTTCTACAAAGGGATTGCCTTGAAAATGCCATTAGCATAATTGCTGTAGATACAGCAACAGCCATTTTTCACTTTAATTCTTTCTTCTCTTTGCTATTTAGATAAATAAATAGCAGGTCTATTTCTTCATGTAAAGATGCTGCCTTACACAAATTAAGGCTGATCCATGTGGTGTTTGAATAAGAATGGCCCCCACAGGCTCATATATTTAAATGCATCAGGGAATGATATTACCTGAGAGGGAATAGAAATGTGGCCTTGGGGGAGTAGGTGTGGCCTCATTGGAGGAATCTTGTCACTGGGGGTGGGCTTTGGGGTTTCAAAAGCTCAAGCCAGGCCCAGTGTCCCTCTCTGCCTGCTTCCTGTGGATCCAGATGTAAAATTTTCAGCTCCTTCTCCAGCAACATGTCTGCCTGCATGCCTCCATGTTTTCTGCCATGAAGAGAATGCACTAAACCTCTGAACTGTAAGCTAGCCCCAATTAAAGGCTTTCCTTGTAAGAGTTGCTGACGTCATGTGTCTCTTCATAGTAGTGGAACACTGACTAAAACACCCCATGAGAAGTAAAATTTGTTAGGAAAGAACTGAATGGTTTCTTTCTTCAGGGTACCCCAGGGATATAGGTGCAGGTGAAGCTACCAAGGAGGCAACAGGTGTGGGTGTTTCAGTGGTGACTCCATCACTTCCCTCATCCTAGAAAGTACCTGAATTTTAATCGTCAAGTTCAGCCCCTATCTTGGGTGTACCAGTGCTGTGGGAACTTCATGTTCAAAGAGTAACCAAATGCTTCTGGACATTTCTTCTGGCAGATGGTTAAAACCATGGCTATGAATAAAAATTCCATATTTCTAATTATGGGTTCATTAATATTACCTGCTAATTAGAAGGGCATGCAAGGCATAATTAACTCATAATGCAATTAACTCATAATGCAATTCTACAAGTAGCAGAAAGCTTATTGTTTACATAAATTCCAGGGAGCTAAGAACAAAAAATTAAATATTTATGGAAGTGGTATGGTTTATTTTGATTGACATGTTGATTGGATTCAGAAATGCTTAGGACCTTAGTGAGGCAAATCTTGGGAGTGCCTGTGAGGATGCTGCTAGAGAGGATCAGCTGAGATAGTGAAGAGTAGTTAGCACCATCCTGTGGACAGAGCCTAGGACTCAGTAAAAGAGAGAAAGTAACATTAGAACCAGAATTCATCTCTCTCTGCTTCCCGATTTGCTCAGATGTAAGAAACTTTGTACAGCTACCAGGAGCCACTCCATTCCATACCCTCAATGCTGTTGTAGACTGTACCCTCAAACCAGGACCCAAAACAAAACCTTTAACGCACAACTTGTACAATAGTAAACTCAGACTATGTTTCCATTTTGAAAGAAGAACATCAAAGTCCTAGAGTCCATTGCAGAAGAATCCACGATTACTGTCACCTCATTCCTTGTTTGGACAGCAAAACAATGTCATTATCACAAACTTAGTGACTTCTGTGAAAAGTATATATAGTTCTAGGGTATTCATTCCTAGACTAAAATCCATACCTTTGATCTCGTCACCGTTCCTTTTAGCTGGAGAGATTATGTTTGCTTGCCTTAAAAGAGTTTAGGCCGTTTGCCCTAGACTACTGAAAATGGAAAGGTAGAGTCTCAGTTGGTCCATAAATGAGTTCTTATTGCCTGATTTGGGTTATAGAGAAGATTGTTCCCTAGGGGTAAGAAAGAGAAGAGTGGAAAATTGTGAACAAAACACAAAACCTCCTGCTAGGTCTATTGAGCCACTTCTCAAAAGAAATAGAAGTTAACGTTTGAGGATTTGGCAAGGCGAAGAGAGAATGTTTACAAGGAATAATTTGTAAAATAGAGACTAAATATTTTATTAACATTTGAAACACAGGAGGCAGGAAAAGCATATACATTTCCAGGGTTTTGAGATGCCTCTGTCTGTCAATGTGTCTTAGTATTTTAGCTCATTGCTCATTAAAGTTATTACCTTAATTTATTTAATCAAAATATTGACTCTATTCTCACACTGCAAATAACTTGTGACATGCCTTGGAGCTTAATATTTTTTAACCATTAGAAGGAAAACAAAGTCATACTCATCTTTTCACCCCTGAAATGGTAGTGCTTTCTGTAATTTTAGCTTGCTAGGTTTTTAATTTTGTTTCATTGTGTTTGACTTTTAGGGAACAAAAGGTTTAATTTCTATGTTCTTATTTTTTTGGGGGTTGGGGGAGGCAAACTATAAGCTTGCCTTTAGCTTGATTTGTACTGTATGACAGACTCTCAAAATAAAAAAGAGCCATTCATTTGTTCTATATTGCCATGAATGTTAAACAAAGAATTGATGATTACATATTGTAAACGAGGCTATGTAGGTTTTAGCTTTATTTGAATATAATTGACCCATAGAACTTGTGTGCATCCAACATGTACAACTTTATGTTTTGGTGTGTGTATGTGTGTGTGTGTGTGTGTGTGTGTGTGTGTGTGTAAAATCATCACCACTATTCTAGACCACTGTTTTGTTAAAACTACCTAACTCTGCCATTGACTTTGGTTGACATATTTGAGGTATAGGAATCTCGTTCCATTGAATACTTCAGAGTCCACTTGTTACTTTATGGGATCTAAAACTGGGGGGTGGGATCTCAACAGAAAACATCCCTTTGAAACTTTAATGCCTAAGAGATCCTATGTGATCAGCAGTCATTAGTTTGGGATGCAATGAAGATTCTGTGAATAATATAGCACTCTACTGATTTTCAAAACAGTCTGTTCTCCAAAAGACGAGTACCTTGTGTTTTGCGAGCAAATTTTTATTAGTACTGGTAGCTATACTATAGTCTTTTTTAAAAAGCCAACCTATGATCAAGATTTATGGTTATTATTACTTACACATCTTAACATTTAAATATATAATAATCAGTCATCCTGATCTCTCCTATTTGACATTCTTTCCATTGCTTAAATTTATTGACCAGAGGAAAAAATGACAAATTGATGTCCAAAGGTACGTGATACTCCTTTGTGTATGTATGTATGCATATGTGTGTTTGTTTATGCATGCATATATGTATGTGTGTGTGCATGCATTCATGTGTGTGTGCGCACGTGTGCACATGCCACTCTTCTGTGTGGAGGTCAGAGGACAATGCCTGGTGTTAGACCTCACCTCCTGCATTCTTTAAGTCAGAGTCTCTCTTTTGTCATTTGCTATTGCATACACTATGCTGGCTGGCAAGCCTCCAGGAGTTCTTCTAGTTCTGCCTGGGGTCACAGATACACATGATACTATGATTGGTTTACATGAATTCTAGAGGTTTTCACAAGCCTTTTATCCACTGAGCCCTCTCCCCAGCTGCCCTTTTTCTCTTTCTCTACCTCTCTTTCTCTCTGCCCCACCCCTCTCTCTTTTATGTAAAGAAATGAAGGTTGCTGCATTAAAGTGTGCAGATACCTTTGGATGTTGAATTTCTATTGCTGACTTTTAAAAGTGCTACAAATGTAGAAACTTCAAACATTCCTTTCCTTTCCTTTCCTCTAACCCATCCTTAGGTCAGAGACCTGGCCATGGCAGGGGTTTGGTCTCTCTCCCCTTAATCTGAATGCTGAAAGGCATTGGCCAAAGAAGCTCTGAAGTTTAGGATTGCTTGCCAAGTTCATGTCTGCCACTTAAGGACTTCCATGTTTTTGCAGTTGTATGGTGGTATTTCCTGTTTCCTTCTTAGCTGTTGCCCTTACCCCCCTTTTCCTCTTAAAGTCTACTCCCAAGTCCTTTCCACCACCATTGCTCACTCCATCTAGGCCATGGAGAATGCCCCCTCTTGTCATACTCATTTCCCAGAATCCCTCCTCTGTGTCCAGCCACAGAAAACATTCTGCTTTTAAGAACTTGTGCTTGTAAGTTAGACCCATCTCAAGTGACACCCTATCTTTGGGGTTATTAATTAGTTAATTACAAAACCCTTCTCTAGATGTCACAATCCAGTCATTAATTGACATTCAGGCTGAAGATAATAAAGGATATCTTAGTGTTTTGTACTAGTTGCAGAATCCTTTATTATTTTTTTAATTAACTTATTTTTTGACAGTTTCATTATTCTGGTCACACTCACTTCTTCCCTTCCTACCCACACGAAATCTTTCTTTCTCCCGAAGGTCCCCATGTCACCTTCATGTCTTTTTCTTTGTGACCCATTAAGTTTAACCAAGGCCATGGAGCGATGGGTATATAGCTATCCACTGGATCAACCTTCCTCTCTCCCAATAGACACTTGGAAGAACTGAGCTCCTTCACCCCCTTTCTCCTTAAATGAGCAAATGTTTGCAGGTTCAGACTTATGTCCATCCTACGCAATCAATCAGAGCTGCTGTTGAATGTTAGCAATACAGCCTCATCATGCTCCCAGACAGTGTTGCACAACCCTCCTTCCTATGTACAGACTTCTCCATTCTTTCTTCTCTTTCTCCTTATCACACCACCCCTGCCTTTCCCCTGCTCAGTCTCAAGAAAGTCATGCTCTTAATACCAGTGCCATGCAACAGCTCATCATCCCCTTGGGGAGTATTTCTAATGATTAAAGTCATTAGCCTGAAACAGATCATCAACCCATTTCCCAATCAACAGGAGATCTGTGAAGCCACAGCCAGGTACGATGAACCTAGGACAGTAATTTGAACCATGGCCAATGCACCATTGCTCCAAAGTTCTGTCCAGTACAGTGGCTTCTTCTAAATTTAACTCAATCCCTATTATCACCACATCTCTTCAGTCTTCCTGTCTAGCTTTTTATTCTCTATCTTTATGATCACTCTCTAAGATGAAACTCCTTTTGGCCTTTCACCTTACATACTTAATTTGTATTGAGGGTCCTGAGAGGAATTATCAACTTGTTGAGTTTTTCATGGGAAAAGTAAATACTGCATTATTAAATAAGCACATGAATTATATAACTATCCCTAAATTCAGAATGTTAAAAAAGAATGTTTTTAAATTGTCTAAAGACAGAGCATCCTTCCTCATACCATATTTAAGCTTAGTTCCTTCTGCTCCAACATTTTCTGTGAGTCTTTGTCCTCTCCTGTGACTCATGTACTGTTCTGCTCAGTACTAAAGAACTCTGCTTCATACATGGGCCACACGTTCTCCTCCTGACCCAGCTCTTACTATTGCTGCTAGCAACAACCTTAATCCTGGTGGTGACAATTTCTTCAGTCACTTCCTCTCCACGTTGGTGAGACAGCAACTTGGTCATCTGCTTCCCAACTCTTGTACTTCTGTAGTCCTGTCTCCAAGTTTGAAGCTTAGAACGGTCACAGTTTCACCTTTTTGACTACATTCATTATTTGCTTACCACTAACACTGTCTAAAGCACCTCGATTTTATTTGCACAACTGAGAGAATAAGCAAACCAGTAGAACACGAAATCTCTGAACTTTTAAAACCTCAGCGCCCATTGTTGTCTTTTAAGCTTTATTAGAAAAAAAAAGAGTGGACAGAAGTTCAAAGAATAATGCTGTGTGCTTTTATATGGGATTTGATGTCTTAGCATACTATTATTCAACAACATATTATGATTTTCTTATTTTAAGTTTACAACTTTGTCTCATTGTGTGCTAACACAAAATAATAATGACAAGAATGCTAAAATTGGTGAGGAAATTTCTGAGTATTTATAATGTGGTATAGATTACTCTGAGCACATTGTATGTATTACATCATTTTATCTTCACTTTATCTTCACAAGTATTATATAGGTTGTGACTGGCCCCTATTTCTTCTCTCTCTCCCCTTCTCTTTCTTCCTCTCTCTTATGTGTGTGTCCATATTTCCCATGGTAATTATGGGATAGATATACATAAAGAAAATTGTCTTAACATCTTCTATACAGAACCCCTGCTTATTTTCTTACCATTGCCTATACTTTTTAAAGACCTCTTTCTGAAATGAAGTGATTCTATGCCTGCCTTTCTTTTACCTTTCCAGCCAGTAGAACCTGTCTCTTAACCCCATTCCTGGGCCTGCTTTCTACCCCTGATATCTTTAGGCTACTCCTTTCCTCATTAATGAACTTCTGTCCCTGTAACATTGGTTACAACGATTCTTTCTTTTCTGTGAGAAAATACTTGTTCAAACAAAAACAAACAAACCAAAAACCCAGAAAGAAAGATGTCCTTTACTCAGATGCGTGAGACCCCCCAGCCTCTTCCACATTTCCTCACAGCCTTTTAAACTTCCTGAAAGGATGAGTGTACTGTGACTCTGTGAGTTTCCAGAAGTGAGGGAGGAGAGTACTGTGGTACTGTGGTACAGATATGGTCCCATGTCTTTACTATGCAACACACAAGTATCCAGTCTGACTGACATGTGGAATTTCATGGCCTCTGCTTTCTGAGACAACCATCAAAAACACTTCAGCATATAACTGGTTTTGCTGTCAGGAGTGTTTCTTTGAAGTCTGCAATCGCATGCAGATTTCTTCTTTCTTTTCCTGGTAGTTTTTCATAAATCCAATGATTAAAAACTCAGTATCCTGTTGTCTGATTTCTGTCCCTATCAGTCCCTACTGTGATATTGGAATTCCTAGAGCAAAATGAAGGCCAACATCTGACTGGATTTATTATTGTTTATTTGTCTTATCACTTAAATATATGGTGAGTAGCCCTCCCAATTTCTTATTTTTAATAAGACAGTTCTGAAGTGTGAAGGGTGACTAGCTTAGGTCATTACTCCTCAGCTCTTATTAAGGTCCTTTGTCAGATTATATTTACTTGTTAAGCACAAAAGGTTTCTTTTTAAACTTGCCTTCCACTGTTACATGCAATAATTTAGCAGCATACATTCTTATTCTTTGCTGATTGATTAGTCAAAGATGAAAATCAAGTAATGTAATTTGAACACTTGAGTACCAGGAACTCTTGATAAATTGAGAGTTAGACTTAATAGGATAACGTTGGAGGTACCTTTTGTTTGGCAACCAAGATGTTCTGTGACTCTTCTTTGGAAACCCTGAGCTGAATCGTTGAAGGAAAGAGAAGAGGAAACCAACCCCTAGAATTAATCAATAAGAAACTACTAGGAATTGCCAGGGTGCCTGTGAACACCCAGTCATTATTTTGCTGCTTTCCTAAGCTGAAGCATCATTCATGTACATGCCAGGTTTGTTTTCTAATCATATTAAAAGCTTCCAACTGGTGAACTCCTGGGAAGACTTATAATTCAGATAGGCTGATGTCACCATGGTGACAAAGATGAGCTCATTGAATCCCTACCCCATGGATCCCAGATTTGCTACAGGCAACGTGAAGGATATTTTTAATCTTGAGCATTTATATATAAAGCAAACAATAACGCTAAATAATGCTAAATCATCACTCCTTGAGGGGATCTTACCAGTCCTCCAGGTTCTGGTATTGGCTAGTAAGTGAATAACTATCAAGGGCAGGGCTATCTAAAAACTGAAACTTGAAATGATAGGATACATTTTGCAGACTTGAGTGGCATACTTAACGGAGATGGCCCAATCAGAGTGGGGATGTGTTTGAACTCCAAATCTTGGGCAGGAAATAAGGAAATGAAGGTGTGGGAGGTTGCCTGAGCATGGTGGCCCGCATTTGTAATCTCAGAACTCAGGAGGTTGAGACAGGAGCATCCTGAAATTGAAAACAATCTGGGTCACATAACAGGATCTTGTCTCAAAAACAAACACACAGAAATAGAAAAGGAAGAAATCTGGCAGTGCTATCCTGGCTTCATTGACGGTTGATGAGAAATCACAAAATTCTCCAGGGCTTGCCCTTTCTCCTTGCTGGATATTTGGTCAAATTCTTTGCCTCCCTTAATGTTTGCCTGGGCACACGCCTTAAAACCAAAAGTGTTCCTCTAATTCCCCACCTCTAGATTCTAGAACCTGGTTAAAGAGAACAGGCAACCACTGAGCTGAGTTGGGTGGTCCTCAGTGATTAAAAAGTATTCATGCTAAGGTTCTTTCCACGGAAGTCTTGATTTCCCTTGGCCTCTGCATTGAGAGATTAGATAGCTCACAGCTGCTCCTAATGTGCACAACAAACCATTGTCTTACTTTCTCTTCTTTGCCTTCCTTAACCCTGCTAGCCTTGACTTCAGGTCTGCTTTAGTTACTCACCTCCATCACCGAACTCTGGATCCTCCCATCAGCCCCAACTGTCCCAATCAAGGTTGGAATGTTAATCTCAAATTATCCCACACACTCAAGATAGCATCCTCTCCTTCCATCCCCTCTCATTACATTAAAGCCCCAGCTGTTTGGTACTTCAGCTACTCTCCCCTTGAACCATCCATTACTCCGGTGCACTCAAAGAGGGAAATTGCAAAGTAGAATTTATCTCCCCTGTAATCTCCCCATTTTACCCTGGTATTTCCAGGGGAAAGCCAAACCGCAGATGTTGGTGGCATCCTCAGTTTACGATCTTCAGACTCAACTGGAGGGAGTCTCCCTGTTACCAGAAACTCTTATTTGTTTTGTATCTGGCCTCATGACCATTTCCCCATTAAAAGCCCTTTCCCAAATCTGTCCCTTGACTCTCTACCTTTTCAGCTAGCTTAGCCTTCCCCAACCATGTCTCTTTGGTCATCTCCCCTGTGTACTTGGCCTTTAGTATTACTACTTACATATCTGCAAAGCACCCCATAAGAAAGGAAAGAAAAAACAAAAAGCAACATTTCACTGGCATCCCATTTCTCCTTGCCCACAGCTTTCTTCCTCTTCCCAGTCAAAGGATTTTTCACTCTGACCCCAAATTTTGAATTGACCTCCAGCAAGATACTGACATTTTTAGGGCTAAACCTGGAGATCTCGTTTTCATCATGTTTCACTCTTTTCTGCACTTGAAGAACACTGGCCTCTCTTTGTTCTTTAAGCAGGCACCCTACCTACCCACCCCTACCCTGATTTAAGCAGACACCCCACCTACCCCTACCGAGCTCCAGGCTCTCTGCTTAGTTTTTCAGTTCTTGATCCTTTGAAGTTCTTGAGCTTTTGCACACCTCTGAAAAGACAGTGATCTGGGCTTTGTTCTCAGGTTTTTCTATTCTTATTCCACATCCCAGGGTGCTTAAGTGTGGCCATGCATTAAAGGCACCCACAAAGCCTGGAAAAATGTAGCTGTCCTCTCCCTATGCTTGATCATCTGAGTCTGGATTACTAGGGAGTGAGGTCATGCACTTATGCTTTTCAGAAAGTCTGCCAGGAGCTGTGATGTGCAGCCTGGAGAACCAGTTTGTCATTGTTTGCAATACTGTGGATGAAATCTGGGCTTAGCATATGCTAGACAAGCCCTTTACCTCTAAACTGGTTCTCAATCATGTCTATGCCTTTGCAGCCAACGCCATGGCTGTCAACCTTTTATCTCCATCATCTAAACCCCAAGCTTGCGTTCTCATTCTCTCTCCCTCTCTCCTTCCCTCTGTCTGTCTGTCTGTCTCTCTCATACACACACACATACACACACACACACACACACACACACACACACACACACACACACATACACACAAAGGGTTTCCATACTTAGCTATCTAGGACTGCTTCCCCACCTCCAGCACCTTCCTATCGCTTTCAACTCTGTTCTGCCTCCTTTATTTCTCTCTTCATGAATGACGTCACACTTCCCTCCCAAGTTTTTATGAGCAGCAAATGTAGTAATTCTTTTGAATTTGTTTCTCACTTTGATCTCCCATGGGAAATCAATGTTCAAGTCACACCAATTTCACTTGTGCTGCTCTTCAACAGTTCCCACTGTCACCCACATGCACAGGTACCGCGTCAAGCTGAGCCACCAACTTCCTCTTACAAGAGAGTAGTACATCTGTCTCCCAACTCTTGCCACCCCCTGGCTTTGCTTACTTCTCTTCATTTATTTCTGTCACATCACAGCTGTGTCACATGACGTACACGGCTCCTCAGGATCAGGCCCCTGCCTGTTCTCTTCCTTCCTTGCCCCAGACCCTCCCTGAGTTCTGCACATAGTTTGGATAATTACGTGACTTTTCAATGTTTCTTCCTCCTTTGACCTACAACACCTACTTTTTCTTTCGCTCAGTCTTTTGCCTTCTATTCCAGTGCAAATACTGTTTTCTAGAAGCATCTTTACCTAAGTCTGCAGTCTAGACTCAAAAGAGCTTCCTTTAAGTTCCCTCTCACAAAAATCCATTTATTTCTTATTTATTTATTCATGTATTTTTAAGTTAGTATACAGAGCAATTGGTTTTATTATAACTTTTCATACATATGTGTCATTATACTTGTTGTTCCGCTTCCTACCCTACTGTCCTTCACCATTCTCATTGAACCTCCTAGCTGGTTCCATTTTAACATCCAGAGTATTGGTGAAATTATTAAGGCCACTCCACGTAGTTAAAAGGGAGATTTATTTAGTGGCGTAACTTACAAATGAAGGGATAGGTAGGTGGCAGGTTCTGGGAAAGACGCAGCGCAGTCTGGCGGTGTCCTCTGGAGAACTCTCCTCGGTCTACCTCTAGCATCCAGGGTCTAGGAAACAAGAGAAGCAGCACCTCCAGATCTCGGGTCTTCAGGGTCCTCTCTTAGCCCCACCTTGTAGGCATGATAGTTACCCAAGCCTCAATGGGGGTTGGAACTTCCAGATCAAAGCTGGAATGGCTACCCACTACACAGAGTTATGACCTACACACACACACACACACACACACACACACACACCATCTATTTCCATATCCATATATGTGTATATGTATTCCCCTTATGAGATTTGTCTTTCTGGATGTGGCTCATTTTACTTAATTATCTCTAATTCATCCACATTTCTGTACATGCCTTGATTTCAGTTTTCTTTAGGGCTCAATGAAGTTCATCTACCTACCTATCTATCTATCTATCTATCTATCTATCTATCTATCTATCTATCTATCTATCTGTCTGTCTGTATGTCTGTCTATCTATCTATCTATCCATCATATATATACATATATATCCCTTTTTGATATTCATTCTTCTGTTGATGGACTCTTAGGTTTGAATATTCACATATCTTTATGGTTTATTAACTTTGAGTCCTTTAGGTATATATCCATATCCCTTGGGTATATATGATAAATACATTCTTACAGCATGTAAAACCATGCCTTGCTTCTTGACCATCTGATTTTATTTTTTTGAATACAGAATTTCTTACTTATTATTGAATATTTTACATCAGATATGACAAAAGATTGTTGAAATGATGAAATAAAACTTTCATAACTCTTAGCAAAAAGTAAGCTCAGAAAGTAATAATTGAGAAAGGCTTAAAGCATGCTTGTCAGGAGGTTAGAAGCTTTAGGTAGAATGACTGATACAAAAAGAAGCTCTTACATTGGAATACCATCCTGTGGTGTGGTGAAGCTTAGATCTTGGAAGATGTACACACACCCGTTCCTGCAATGAACGGAGGTCTTGAAATGCACAAAAGAAGACCCACAGCAGAAACACAATCTCCATAAAAGCTACTTTATACAAAAAATACATTTAAAAAAGGTGTCAGAATGCATGTTAACAACTCTCTGTAAAATTCTCAGTGTACTGATTGGATCCTAACTTTAGCATTATGTCTATCTTCATGAAAGAGACTTGAAAAGACAAGGGACAGTGGTTTATTACACTATTTGGGGGCATTGCTGTGAGCTGGGCACTGCAAAGAGACAGAGATATGGTAACTTGGAAATAGATTTTTTTCATGTCAAAATCAAATTCATTTATTTTTTAATTAAGAAAAAATGTATTCCATTTTACATATCAAAGATTCCCTTCTTCCCTTCTTCTGCTCCTTTAGCCTCCCCCTCCCAGCCCACCCCTCATTCCTTCCTACAAGAAGGTAAGACCTCCCATGGGGAGGCACATCCAGTAGAGGCAGGTCCAAGCCCCACCCCGCCCCGCCGCCCCACCTCAAGGCTGTGCAAGGTGTCCCATCATAGAAGTGGGCTCCAAAAGGCCTGCTCATGCACCAGGGATGGATTCTGATCCTTCTGCCAGGGGACCCTTAAGCAGATCATGCTATACCGTTTTCTCATCTGCAGAGGGCCTAGTCCAGTCCCATGCAGGCTCCACAGCTGTTAATCTAATTTTTATGAGTTCCCACTAGTTTGGTTTGGTTGTCTCTGTAGGTTTCCCTATCATAATCTTGATGCCCCTTGCTCATAAAACCCCTCCTCTCTCTTTTCAAATGGACTCTTGGAGCTTGACCTGGAAATAGATTTTTGAAGGTATCAATGATGCTCAAATGCAATGCAAGTTGCCAATTTGGAAAACTGGGACATTAGATTTATCACATAGTTATAATTTCTAATGGCCTGTGGAGTCATAGATTTGAGCACATTGATGCTTGTCTCAGTTTCAAAATCAAAAATGCCTACGCACCAAAATACCATGCTGAATTCTATAAAACTTCAAAGCTAGGAAGAATTGGTTTGAGGGTTTGTGTATAGAGTGCACTAGGAATTAAAACGGTGTGAAAGGCTGCCTTCTTGAAATCACAAGAAAAGGGAGAAACTGTGTAATTATAATTTCAAAAATGAAAAGACATAAACTCTTTAGAAATCGTTTTCGTAGGCTTGTTTAGTGTATATAAGAGACCAAAGGCCCTTGCTTCTTGGAATAGCATCTGGACAGATGGTGGGTACTTTGGGGTAATATCCCTCTGTTGTTTAAGCCCCTTCATGGCTATTTTGACAACTTCTCTGATAACTCACTAAGTATAGCAAAAACTACCTATTTTATTACTGTATTACGTCCTTCCGTTCTAAATTCATTTTTTGTTTAGCCATTTAGTCAAGAGTGTAAGAAAGGTAGTATAGAGAATTGTATGCTTGTTAACATCACATTCAAAAGAAGTTTGCAGCATAATCAGAAGCTGAGATTGCTCTAGGTCACTGAGATTGAAATTTGAACTCTGTGGTTGGAGAGCTCTTCTCCTGGTGCAAGCCAATAGAAAGACTGGTTACATCCCAGCAATCACAGACTCACTTTGCCACTCATCTTACGTTGAGTGTGCCAACTAAGTTTGTGTTCACTGATCATTTTGAGCTATTGAAGGGTTGGCAGACTGTTTTTAATAAAACATGTTTCCTTGAATGCTTTTCAGTCACGAATTTATCTTGGTGAATTTAATCTAGGTTCCCAAGGTTCATTTACACAAAGCTCATCAAAATGTCATGGGGATGTTCTGAATGTCCAAGCAACTGGAGAGTTCATGGGTCTAGTTCAGGATTTTTATATCTGGGTAGACAGTTATATTGTACCAGGACTGCTTTTTTTGATGACATTCTAGGCAACCTCTGAGTTGATTAATAACTCATCTATTCAAATGCTGATCTAATCTGTATCCCAGTGCTAATGACATCCAGATACCAAAAAAAGTAAATAAATAAAAAACAGATTTGGAATAGTATCATCTCAGTGTCATAGAAGTCCCTTCCAAGTGACTTAAAATAACTGGTACCATTTAAATGTTCACCCATTAGAAAGAAATCTTGCAGAATCATATGAGATTCTATGGGTTTATTTTTGTTTGTTTGTTTATTTATTTATTTTGGTTTTTTTCGAGACAGGGTTTCTCTGTGTAGTTTTGGTGCCTGTCCTGATTTGCCTTGAACTCACAGAGATCTGCCTGGCTCTGCCTCCCATGTGCTGGGATTAAAGGTGTGCGCCACCACTACCCAGCCTACAGGTTTAATTTTAAATTGCACATTATCATCTGTTTAGATAAGCAAAAATTATAACACTACTTCCATTTTGGGAAGGTGAAAGTGGAGTGGCTGGAGAGATGGTTCAGTGCTCAGGAACACATACTCCTCTTCCAGAGAACCAGAGTACAGTGCCCAGCACCCAGGTCAGGCAGCTCACAACCACCTATAACTATCCTCAGGGGTCTAATGACTTTGCAGGCACCTGCACTCACAGCCACACGCTGCCTGCCCATAATTATACATACAAATAAATATTTTTTTAAAAGGGGAAATGAAGTATATGTCTTTGCTGGGCATTGCTGTTGTTATACTGTGCAGTCTAAGGTATGATTGAGCAGTAACAGAAGCAGTGCTGAGCACACCCCACAATGCTGTAATCTATTTTTAAATTCTTTCCCATGCTTGTAAGAACTCTTTTCGTTTGGGTTTATTTTAAAAAACCAAGACAAAACAAAATCCCAAGTCCTATCATAACACAAAGAACAAGTACTATAATTGGAGTAAAATTCAGTTCTAGTTTGTCTCTGAAAATAAGATGCTTAACCTAGCATAATTCATCCTCGTCCTAAATCTACATATTTGCATTGTAAAGTGGCCTGTTCCTATGGGGCTAATCTAAGTGCAGAGTGTTCTTTGAACTTAATGTGTTCTCTATGCTCAGGCCAGTACCCTCAGGGCAGAATGTAAAAAATGGGTCCAGATTTACTTGAATTACAGAATTTCCTGGGAAGAAATTTAACCTGTACAAAGGTGCTACAAACATGAATGAAAACTGTTTTTTTCCCTTTTAACAATGAATTCCAATTCAAATGATTCAATCTTTAATTAAACCAAAGATTAAGGTACTTGTGATTATGTAGCATTAAGGATATAATTTAATGGTCGTCTGAATATAATCTAATTTTGGTTGACAGATGTATAATCAGTCAATCTTATAGATTTCTTCATTCCTCGCCTTCTTTTGTTTCTCTCGCATCAGTTAAACTCTAAAAGAGACCAACTGGTGTTAATTTAGAGGAGTTTATTGACAGTGAGTCCTGCAACCAACTGAAAATTTGCTGAGTTGGTATCTTTATCTTGAAGCTCAGAAAATCCAGAGGAACAGAACACTCTTCACTAGGATTTCACAGTGTCTCATTGTTCTTGATGTCCATCATTTTCTTTTGTCACTCCTCATTCTCTTGTGGGCCCATAGGCGCATACATCTCAATACTTGGTCCCCAATTGATGGAACTGTTTGAGAAGGATTAGGAGGAGTGTGTCACTGGAGGTTAGCTTTGATGTTTGAAGAGCCCACCCCATTCCCAGTTAGTGTTCTGTTTTGTGGTTATTGTCTACATGTAAGCTCTCAGATACTGCCCCAGTTCCATACCTACCTTCCTGTTGTGATGCTCCCTACCATGATGTTCATGGACTCACCCTCTGACACTATAAGCAAGCCCCCAATAAACTCTTTCTTCTGAGTCACCTTGGTAGTGGTGTCTCTTCACAGCAATAGAAAAGTAACTAAGAGATTCTCCTAAAATTTTGATATTGACATATATGAGTATGGTTGACTTTGGGTCACCAAAATTGTGCAATATAAAGGAGGGATGACTGTAATGCCTAAAACCATCTGCATCTAAAGCCAAACCTCCTCTAACAGATGACCTTATTACAAGCCAAACTTTGCCATTCTCTGTTTCTCAAGTCACATATTCAGTCCCATCAGACTGCCTGTCTTAGTTAGGGTTTCTACTACTGTGAAGAGACACCATGACCATGGCAACTCTTAAAAAAAATTAATTGGGGTGGCTCGCTTAAAGTCTCAGAGATTTAGTCCATTATCATCATAGCATGGAGCATGGTGGCATGCAGGCAGATATGGGGCTGGAGAAGTAGCTGAGAGTCCTACATCTTGCAGGCAACAGGAAATGGACTGTGACACTGAGCCAAGCTTCAGCAAATGAGATCTCAAAGCCCGCCTCCACAGTGACACACTTCCTCCAACAAGACACACCTATTCCAACATGATCATACCTCCCAATATTGCCACTCCCTTTGGGGGCCATTTTCCTTCAAACCATCACACAGCCCTACTAGCTTTCTTTCTAAAGCTGGACACTGGAGATTTCTTGCCTCCTCCATCACACTGTTTGTCTTTCCCATCTGCATTGATGCTTCATTTAGTTACCCAGATGCTGCCTGTTCTCCAGTATCAGCATGGTGCGACCTCTCATGGCAGGCTACCATGTTTTGCACCAAGCTTCAAAACTTCCAGTCTTCCTTAAAATGGAGATGAAGAGCCTTTGAACATTCTACTACCTGTGGGTTGCTGCCAAAGCTCTGACTTAGCTCATTCTGACCCTAAGCCAATTCAGCCATAGTCTTGTGCTCTTCTCTCCATCATCCAGCCACAGTGCTATGTTGGGGCCTTTGTGCTTCTTGTCACTTCAGTCAGAGTCTGCATGCCCCTGGTATTTCTTGCATTACTGCTCACTCTGCTAAGTTCATCTCCCCAGTCAATATAGTAGGTCCTGGGATACAGAGCTAGGTAGCCAATGTTTGTTGAGTGAGTGAATGATAACTCCCCACCTTCCTCTTGGATAGAAGCAAAACTAATAAAACCGCAAGTGTTGAATTTTCAAGCTTGTTCATATTTATATGTAAATATGATAATCCATCTTGATTATTGGGGTATATAAAAACATTGTGAGCATATGTATTTTTTTAAAACATTGCTCAAAACTTTTTTTTTAATCTAAAGAAAAATAATCCACTGTCAATCAAGGAATCAGAATGCATATTGAATTATTTATTTCTGGGTCATTAATGAACTTGACTGTGCTGTTGTCCTCAGAGCACTAAATATAGCTGATACTAAACCAAAGGTCCTTCCTGATCCTTGGATTTCTACAGAAATAGTCAGGCTTATGGGGAGAAGTTTTAATGAGACATTGTGCTGTTCGAGAGAGAAGAAATCATAGCTTCTGACCTCAGGGGCATTGATAAAATAATGGAACAAAAGCTCTAGGGAAATTAGTTTTTAGGAAGTAGAATCCAGTGGCTCATTGCACATTCTAAATAGCACCAGAGTGAGAATGACAGCTGGGCTGATTGGGTTTAGTGATGCGGATAGATTTGGTTGTTATATTATCTGGATTCAATAAAAAAAAAACAGATATGATTCAGGTTTACGGAGGTATAAAGATTATTGGACCAAAATGCATTCTAGAACTTCTTTTAAGTTAGAATGGCTGGTAGGTCAAAGGGAGTCAAGATAATTTCACAATTGCAATTTCAGTTAAGGAAACCTACATGATCTTTAATTTTTGGTGCCTGTCCTGATTTATTACAACTGCAGACATTTACGAAACAGTTAATTTATAAATTTCATTGTGTATGTTTGGGAAGATATACAACTATGAGCTGACAGTGAACCTGTTCACATGAAGCTTAAGTTGGAGAGAGATGTAGTCAGACATGTGAATGTAGAATTTTCTGAGTACTAGAAGGGAAAAGACAAGGGTACTACCAGAGAGAAGAACAAGAGTTCTGGATATGAAACCAGTATTGTCTAGTTCCTCCTACCCCCACCCCAGACTCTTGTGTTGGAGTCTAACATTAGTGGGATTTTATTGAGTGGTGGAGTCTTTGGGAAGTGATCAGGTGATAAAGTAAGTAAGTTCATTAATGGTATTATTGTCTTTGTAAAAAAGGTAAGAGAGGCCCTTTGGCGGTTTGAATGAGAAGGCTGCCCATAGACTCGTATGTTTGACTGCTTGGTGCCCAATTGGTTGAAATGTTTAGGAAGGATCAGGAGGTGTGGCCTTGTTGCAGGAGGTGTGTCACTGGGGATGGGCTTTGAGGTTTCAAAAGACTCCCCTCCCCCATTCCCAGTGTTAATTTTCTACTTCCTGCTTATGGTTTGAGACATGCGCTCTCAGCTGATATTCCAGCCAACATGCCTGCTGCTTTCATACCCTGCCAGGGTAGACACTTATCCCTCTGGAACTGTAGCCCCAAATAAAGTCTCCCTTCTATAAGTTGCCTTGATCAGGGTGTTTTATCACAGCAATAGAAAAGTAGCTAAGACAGGCTCTCTCAGCACATAAAGCGTCAGTGAAAGGAGGGCTGTCCATGAACCTAGAGGGGATCCCCTTCCAGATAGGCCCTAAGGAACCCAACAGTACTCTGACCACCAGCTCCCCAGCCTCCTCCATTGTAAGGAATAAGTTTTCCTTATCTGACAGCCACCAAGCTAACAGTAGCCCAAGTGGACTAAGCCAATTAAGATGTTTGGAAAAGGCATGTGACAGTTCAATAGCATTTCATGAAGTATTTGAATAAGGTACACAAGGGCATTACCTATGAGAATAGCCACACTAGAAGTCTAGGTTCTATTTCTTCCTATTTTCTAAGTGATTGTAAATTCTTCTGTTGAGATTTTAGTCAAATGAGAAACACATGATAAATTTGTGGATATGGGGTGGATGACTATAACAAAAAAGCAATAATAATTACTAATGAATAAATAACTGATAGAATAATAAAGTGACAGAGTTTTACATGTATATTCTTCAAGTTGCTGGTTATTAAAAAATGGGTTACATTTAAAATAATTCTTTAATCTCAGTTAATTATTGGCCCACTTCCTAAAAAATAAATTCCTTTGGCTTACACAATCTTTATCACCCAATTATATCTTGGACTCATAGGAGTACCTTGAAGTCTCTGTCCTGCCTGTGACCTCACCGTATGTTCAAGGAGCACCAGGAAGTTTGCACTGGCTATTAACAGCCTGTGTTCTACTTGAACATTACTACATGCCCTCACCTGCAGAGGAGAAAGGAGAATGTTTTCTCCCAAGGGGACACAGCATCTGAGTTGCTTCCTAGCCTTTCAACTTTTAGAAATGTAGTGAAAATATTTCTTCTTGTTCCTATCTACACACTTTCTGATCAGGAAGGTGCATGTCCTAATCACAATCCTCTTTTCAGGGACCTTGAACTTCATAGTTGAGTCTGGACATCTTTATATAAAATAAATTTATAGCTATTGGATTTACTTTTCATTTTAACAAGAATAGGCTATCTCATGCTACATGAGCAACTCCAAACCACAGTTGTTTAAAACATTAAATGTGTGCTTTTACTTCATGCTATCTATTTATCTCAGACTGGTGGGAGGTGGAGGAAAGATGTGCTCCATAGTTACTGACATAGTTGATGGCAGACTGACATCTTTAAAGACCCCAGTAAGGGACAAAAAAGAGAAGGGGCATTGTGCTGTGCACCTGTTCTCAAAGCTTTCTCTGTGGAAGTAACACATATTACCATTCACTTTTTTCTTCGTCTCTCACTCTCTCACTCACTCACTTCCTTTTCCCTTACTTTCTCTTTTTCCTTCCTCTTCTCTTCTCTTCTCTTTTCTCTTCTCTTCTCTTCTCTTCTCTTTTCTCTTCTCTTCTCTTCTCTTCTCTTCTCTTCTCTTCCCTTCCCTTCCCTTCCCTCCCCTCCCCTCCCCTCCCCTCCCCTCCTCTCCCCTCCCCTTCCCTTCCCCTCTCTTCTCCTTCCTTCCTCTCTCTGAAGTTACAGTAATATCAAGAAGGCATATATGCATTAAAATGAGAGAGATGAATATAATCTCCATTGCTGCTCACATTACATCAGCTAAAGTCACATGACTGTGTCTTTCCTCTAGGGTGCAATGAAGTACAAACGTTACTTAAAGGAGAATTGGAATGCTGAAGAACCATGTGAATAATGATCGCATTCTCTTCCTTCAGATTTGCTTGTATCATCTTCTGGCTTCCTCCCCACGTCTTCCTCATCTGATATACCTCTATCTCTGTAGCCCTCAATCATGTAAATGGCTCAAGGTTTCCCTATAGCGCTTGATAGTTCTATATGTAGCTTTGTGCCTTTCCTGGAACTCGCTTTGTAGACCAGGCTGGCCTCGAACTCACAGAGATCCACCTGCCTCTGCCTCCCAAGTGCTGGGATTAAAGGAGTGTGCCACCAATGCCCAGCTTCTGCTTGATAGTTCTTGAGCTTTGTTCATCTTGAAGATCACTGTTGTCACCATGAGTCATTGACAGTCCTTAGACCCAGAGTGGGGTGTGGTGATATATTGTATACCTCAATATATTGTGTTCCCTAATAAGCTTATCTGGGGATCAGAGAACAAAACCGGCCACTAGATTAGACATAAAGGCAAGACAGTGGTGGCATACAACCTTAATCCTATCACTCCAGAGGCAGAGATCCATCTGTATCTCTGTGAGTTCAAGGCCACACTGGAAACAGAGCCAGGCGTGGTGGCACACACCTTTAATCCCAGCACTGGAGATCTCATACCTTCACTACAAAATATTTGGGAAGTACACACACCTTTAATCCTAGCACTAGGAAGGAAGGAAGATGGAAGGGCACAGAAAGGTATATAAAGTGTGAGTGAAGAGGAAGTCATACTCCAAAGGCTGAGGAGTTGGTAAGGTGAGGTTGGCTGTGGCTTGTTCTGTTTCTCTGGTCTTTCAGCTTTCACCCCAATATCTGGCTCTGGGTTTTCTTTTAATAAGACCGTTTAGCAATTTGTGTTATAGCAGGGAACACTCAAAACCAAAACCACTTAAAGTCTTGTGTATCTGATTTCAAATGTTACACACCATCACTCCTGCCTGATGACCAACTCTGCAACAGAGTGGGAAGAAACTACAATGATATAAATAATGGGGGTAACTGAGAACTATGCTTGGAAGCTGGGCATGATTCCTCATCAAAAAGCCTGGTGACTCTCATGAAAACACATGGCTACAGATAAATGCTTTCTGACTCTTAGGTTCTGCCAAGCAGCTACCTAGCATAGGATAAGCAAAATTTAAAACCTCTCCTGGGAAAGGGGTTTGCTCTTTAGACTAGAGTTGTCTTCTGCCCTGCAATTAAATGGCTCTCATATCTTAACATTCTCTTTGTTCAGTACCTAAAGACATGCATGCACTCTTCCCCAGAACATTTGCTTCATTTCTAATGTTATAAAAGCTATTTTTAAGTCCCTTGTGTTTAGGTGGTTGTTATCCTTGAAACGGTGACAGACAATATATCTAGAAAAGAGAACAAGTAAATACTTGATGGCTTTTCTGGTCCTTTCCCTATAGAAGCATGAGCTGGGTGAGCTAAGTGTGACTTTAAATAGGACACTGGGAGGAATCAGAAATAGTAGTACAGTGGCAGAAACCCCACAGCAAGATCTGCCCTTGTCAGCACTCTGTGATTCTACAACCCAGGGTTCTTTCTAGACTAATCAAGAAATCGTTGAACGGTATTAGGGGAACATGCAATTCTGTAACAGGAAGGCAGTTCTTTGGAAGGCAGGGCTACACATGGCTACTGTAATAACAACCATACTGTTAATAACAATCATGTGTACATGATTTTTTCCTGCATCCACAATTTTATAGAACAAGACTAGATTTACCTCTTTTCTTTTAAAAACTGTTATCGTAGAAGGAAACCTCACTTATCAAGAGAAACAAGCCAGTCTTCCCCACTCCTTTAGCCATTGAGCTTTATTTACTGACTGCTTACTTCAGCTGTTTTTTATGCCAGCAATATGTCTGGGATGAATTTAAGCAAACCATGTGGTGTGACCAATTCAGGCTGTCTGTTACAATCTCACGGAAATCTCTCTTCTCCCGTTCTTCTTTCGCTATTGTCTCTGCGTTTTGGTTGCCTGTGGCCAACAGTCATCTTGAATCTCACACACTCTAAATTCCAGCATGCTCCCTGTGTGCAGGGTTTCTCTCCTCCCACCAGCCCCCCCCCCCCATCTCCCTCCATCAACAGCTTACTTCATTCCCAAGAACAACATTGCCCTCCCCGCCTCCAAGCTTCCTCTGTTTTCATTCCCCTGCTCTTTCCCTCTCTCTGCTTGGCATGCTGGTTTAATCAATTTGACCAAATGACGTTCCTGGCAGCTGAGAAAAGAAAAACCCGGGGTCAGTTAATAGCAATCTAATCCTGTACCTTTTGTCATTTTTCTAAAATGTACAGAACTGTTTGCTGAATGGATTGATTTTTAATGATCTAAATGATCAGGTGTCTCTACGCTGCACTGCAGCAGCCTGGTAATAAGCAGGAGGGGGAGGGGCTTGGATACTGGACAGTACTAGATGAATAATCCCAGAAACACCAGCCAAGTAGACAAGATAAAATGTAAGTCATTGCCAAGTTGTTTATTAGCATTTTTTGACAAAGACACCTAGCTGCTTTAATTTTCAGATGGAATGTGAAGGAACTAAATATATTCTTAATGAGGGCTTAAAGAGTAGCCAGAAAGTTTAGAAATCAAAACGTAAATCTATGTATACTGTGGACAGGAACAGGATGCCAGTCAAGTGTTTCCCTGTGTCCCCAGACAGCATGTTCGTATTCCATGGGTAAAATATTGCCCCCCCTTTTTTAAAAAAAATAAACAAAAAGACATGAAAACTTCCCAAGGCATGTGAGATTAGTAAAACCACCACTGTTTCTGCATGTGGCAGAGGAGAGAGAAGAGGAGGGAGGTATGGGGAAAGAAGAGGAGAACAAAAGAACAACACAAAAGGATGAACTCATCTTTGGGTTATTAGCTAGCTCTGTAGCTTTGGGATACCTGTTTAATTATCCAGTGCTTGTTTCTCTTTCTCTTAAACATATAAAGTAGCAGTGCTTTGGGGGAAAAGAAAACAACTGAGAGGCGAGTCAGATGTTGATCACAGTGCCTGGCACATACTAGCTGCACAGCACATGGTAATTATTTCTCCATTTCATCGCCCCCTCACCCCCACCACATCCCTTCCAGCCATTGTTTCTCATCTACAGGACAGTGCTGGTTTCCCATGCATGATGTGTAAACTGAGGTTTGGAAATCCGATCTCATTTTACCCCTTATCTATCTAGGCCTGGGGGCAACTTCTCTAGATTCTTTGAACTTATTTTCTACTAAGTGAGAGGTATTAATACTGGCCCTGCCAGCATCAAGGGAAATAACCCGTGCAAGCATTAGTGCACAAAAGCTTTCCTCAGAAGGGAAGCTCCTAGAAATACGAGCTCCATTTCACTTTTCTCCCCTCGTTTCTAATGCACGATTGCCTGTTCCTAAATGCTAGTGGAAGGGAGTTAATTAGTTCTTCATGCTAATTATTCACTGAGTGTCCTCAATTAATACAGTGCATTCTTTTGAGAAACTTAGCTCAGCTTATATTAGTGGAGATATACAGATTGGGAGCTTACCCAGGCCGATTTAAGACTCACACTGAGACAAGGACTTTCTCTAAGTGCATGGCTCTAAAAATACTACAACATTCTTACTTTGTGTGGGTGTGCGTGAAGTAAACGGGGTGTAGTTACAATCTTATATAGTAATACTCTCCTTAAACAAGAAGGTGATTTGTTTGCTTTTTTGCTCTCCGATCTTAGTTATTTGACCAGAGCAGACATGTCACCAACAGATATCTATCTCACTGTGTCCTCTCGGTCTAAACACTGTGACAGAAGAGGGCAAATTCTACCACCACTGCTGGGAAAAGTGGCCAGAGGAAGTCTTAGCTGATCATATGAGCAGCACAGTCTTTGTATTTCAGATGCTATCTTTTCTCTCTCCATTTCATATCACAAGAAATCTGATTCTCAGTGAAGAACAGGCCCCAAGAATTGTACCAGTAGGACTTGAAATCTTTACCGGAATCAGTTTTGCTTTCCTAATAATGATGGTCTTTCTTATGTTTTTCAAATATTGGGAAGAATTTGTCAGCAAAGTAAATTATTGTATGAACCTGGTTTGGGAAGTTGGGGGTGAAGCATTAACTAAGAGTCAAAACTAGGTTTGTGAGGTATTTCAACTTTCTTTAAGTATTAATTCTGGAGGAATAGCAATCTCATTAAAATATGTACAGTATTTATGAGGACTGAAAAATTGAGTATAAAAGTAAGCTATTGTATAAAACCATTCCAAAAATTATAGATAAAATGGACTTTTGCTTGCCAGCTATGAAATGATTTTGACCTCTGAAAAAGGTAAATTGCACTTACATTTTATAATTATTGCCTTTGTTTATAATGAAAGCATTTTGACTGTGGGCCAGTCAATGAGCATTTTTAAGTATCTTCAGCCCCATTATATACCTGGATTCTGAAAGTCCCTGGGAAATAGGTGAAAGGTCTTGTGTGTCCTCCTCAAATTCAACAATGAGCAGATGCAGGATTTTTAGACTTCCAGACAATGCTAGGGTAAAATACCCATATGTTGTATAAATATCTGTATTGGAGAGATTGTTGTACAAATGAGTTTTTTTTTCTATCAAATGGTATGTGTCTGTTCTACATCTACATTGTACATCAAAAAAGGCCATTCCCAGTGCACACTCCTGTGAATTGCACAGGTCTACCCATCCCCCCAACCCCCTCAACATCATTGAATTCTACGTTTTTCCCCTTCCTACTGTGATGGTCCCTAAACCCCATTGTGGTTTTCCTTCTTCAGTTTCTACAGAGGTTCCGTCTCTAACTAGCTACTAGCTGCTGCTGTTTCTGCTTCTGTGGTGTCTATTTGCATCCATCTCTCACAGTTCTTTCAGGTGGTTGGTTTCATGTGAATTAATCCACCAGGCCCCTTGAAGGTGAGTAATAAAAAAATCATACTCTGGCTGACTTTCCAGCTGCCCCTGCCAACTCACCTTGCGTCAGTAGTTGGTAGAGCTTTCATTATTCAGCCTCCTCAGATTTCTACACTGCAGTTTTCCTTCGGCTCAGCTTCAGCATTCCCCCCCTTGCAGTCAGCAAGCTAGAGGGGGAAAACATTTGATGAACTCAAGGAAAAGGAATAAAACCAATTTTATTCTTACATGTACCCTAATTAAAGCTGTCCAGTCAAATCCCAGACAAATGCAAGACAGATAAATGATTTTACTTTCTAGAGAAAAAATAATTAGTGTTCAGTGAAGGTTAAGAAGTCAGCACAAAGTAAACCAAGTCAGAATGAGACCCCAATGACACTAAAATCCTGAAATTCTGTGGTCATCTCACCAAACCTCTTTCTCCATAAACCCTGTGAGCCTTCAGCACAAGTGAGCTCACTGATATTTGGAAGTCTGAGGTGAAATGGAGAAGCTGGAATTGGGACTGAGAGGATGTTGGAGACTGAGAGTGGGGTGAGACTATTGGTTAAAGGGATACAGTTGTCCCAGGACTGATCTGGGGGGAAAGGAAGGCAAATCTCTCAAGAATAGAAGGGAAGGGGCTGCTGTAGTGCCCTGGAGCATATCAGGCCAAAGCAGCAAAACAAATGCATCTGTGTGTGTGTGTGTGTGAACTGACAAGAAGTCACCACAAACCAAACCAAACCAAGCCCATGTCATTACATGGGCTGTGGAAGAGTTAACGTTTATGGGCCCTCATTGTGGACTGTCATTCAGACAATGAGGGAATAGCTGAATTTTCCTGCAGCTGCCCCCCATCCTCACCCCATATGTCTCCAAGGGAAGAACGTTCCTTACACCTTGGCTGGTGCTTCCAACGGCAAAGATGTGGGTAGCAAGATTGCTAGGCGTGCCCTCTCGGGGTATGAAAAATGGTTATGTTAGCTTAGGCCAACAGCTCTCAATAATATAGGACTTTGCACATTAACTCATTATTCTGTTGTTCTTATGAACGTGTTAGTCTGCAAACATATTGTCACAGATTGCTCACCCTCTATTACTCTGAAAGTGATTTAGTACAAGCACGCCCACGTCATACTATGGAACAGCAAAATAGGTCTCCGATCGGCCTTCTACATGGAAAATCAGGATAAAAGAGCAGTTTGGTTTGTACAGGATGTTTCACACACACACAGAGACCATCTTCTGATGTGCCTAAGATGGGAAGTGGTCTTTGGCCTGAGTATCGTCAGTCCAGTGACACAGTAGGAACCTCTTGGGTCCCTCCGCAGCCACCAGTGAGAGCCAAGCCACTGATACTGACGGAGTCACCAGAGGCATACAGCTTTCGTTTGTGTTTATTTACATTTCTTGTCACGGGTGTCGCCATAACTGTTATCGCTCTTCCGTGACAGCAGGTTTGCAATTCTGAAAGTTAACTTGAACGTTTGCTGCTTAAAAGGTGCCTTATTTTGTGGGCTAGATGAGTTCATCCATCTCTTTTGAAAGAGAAAAAAAGATGGGGAAAACGTAAGGGTCCCTCTCCTGTGTAACTCCCTTGAGTGTATTTACGGTGAGATTTCAATTGAGCTGTGACAGACAACATATACATTTGACAGAAGTTTGGAGCTCTCAAATGTAATAGATTAAAACAGGAAAAATAAGGGAACTGTCCTGAAATTTCATGGCACAAAGTTTGAGGAACCCCTGGTAAAGAGGCTCACCCGAGTTTTGCTTGGCTGTTATACTATGTTGCAGTTTTCCTCAGTCTGTTTCTTTTTTTTTTTTTTTTTTTTTTTTTTTTTTTTTTTTGCGAGGCAGTGTTTCTCCTTAGTCTGTTTCTTAATTAACACGTGTGTTGCCTTGCCAAATCCAAGCTCCAAAAGATAGAAAGGAGAGCTAGCTTTGAGCCATTTTCTTTTTATCCTTCCCCTGAAGAACATCTGGGGAAAGCATTTGATTTCCAATAGCAAGGGTTTGTAGGACAAGCTCACTTGAAACCCAAGGGCTTGGTGGGGGTCTGATTAAGCAGCAGCACTTGGAAGTGGAGACCAAGATTGAGTCACAGGAGTTGCAGCCACGGGCCGCAGCAGGGATGCTGCTGCTGCTGAATCCACAAAAGTGCCAGGCACACTTTCAACATCTGCCAGGTCCTCAGTGTGAGATGCCATCTCATGATGGTGCTAACTGAAGGGGAATTGAAAAAAAATTAATTAATTAAAAGAAACCTTCCTTTCATCTCTACCCTTTCCCACTTTTCAACCCCAGAGCAATCAGAGCCAAACTTGTCTGGGCAGGATGGGGATCCTGGAAGGAGGAAGGGATATCCTGTCTTCTCCCACTTCAAGTTAACTCGTGTGTGAGGTCCCAGCCACAGAGGGGACGTGATGTAGGGTTTGGGGTTAGAATCTGGAATGAGTTAGAACTAGGAATGAGCTGAACACAATCCGAGTTGCTGTATGTGTGCTCCCTAACAGCACTCTGAAACAAGTCACAAAATGTTCTTCATCAGCACACTTCAAAGAGCAGCAAGAGACCAAGGAAAATGTGCCAATGCATGTGTTAGTTTTATGCGGCACTGTTTACCCTGTGAGAAAAAGTCAGGCAACACAACAAAATCCACTATAAGAGCTTATTAGGAGAAGGGAAGGACAGAAAAGAATGTGCTTAGGCCTATTTGGAAGACATGTGCAGAAAGAGCGAGGAGAGTACATGGGATCTGCCTTTTATGGACTTCCCTGCACATGCGCATATGGGCTTAAGTAGCTACACCATGTGATTGACGTGACCATGTAATGCACATGGATTACATAGAACATATGGCCCAGAAATGAGTACGTGTCTGGCCAGGGCATGCATGGTCATGGGGGCGTGCCTAGGAATCCTATCAACATGTCCCATGTTCTCATTTTCAACAAAATGTGTTACATGTCCATGCCCAATTGCAAATGTTTTAAAATGTCTTGATTCCGTATTGTATCTCTGTTTACATGCGTTCCCTTCCTATCTCCCTCTAGTATTCAGGAGGAAAATGATTTATATACTGCATCAAGTATTCTTCTGCTCTTTTACATGCCTGTGTCCCTACAGAGCCATCCCAGAAAAAAGGTGCAGCAAAGGTGTGGGAAGGATAGCTAGCTAGAGCGGGTGGCAAAGCCCTTCTCTCCCACCTGACTTGGGTTTTTCTTTGTCTCTTCATCCTTTCTCCCTTCTCACTATCTGGAGAAACTGTAGGACTCTCCCCTCTCACTGTACCTATAGTCTATAAAGAAGAACCATAGGGACTGGGGCCATACCGCTGCTCTACCTGTCTCCTAGTAAAGAAAACCTCCCACACCCATGGACAGCTGCATCTCATATGGCCTGTGCCTTTAGTCAGCTAGTAATTGAGGGAGTCCAGGAGAAAGGCGAGTTGGTACTTTCATTAACTTCATCCCTGCTTCTGAATAACTTCCACTCTTAGAAATGAGGTCGAGACTTCGGGTTTCAATGAAGCCTGCTGAGAGTTCTAGTAATAAAATCCTAATGCTCCTCTGCCTACCCCCCACTCTCTGCTGGGTCACTAATCTCAGAGGAAATGGTCAGTGAGAAAACAGAAATTCTAATTCACTTTCTGGTGAGCTCTGCCACTTTATGTTGTGAACAACTTGAAAGATCTTGTGTCTTCATTCCGTTTATGAATCATGGAATTGGGAACAGGTGAAACCCTACCATTATTTTCATTACTTTTCTCCTTCACACCTTGCTTCTCAGGGAGATGTATCCAACAGCAGGGCAAAGGTAATTTCATTTCATGTTAGTGCTTCTTGATCTCAGTGTTTGGACATTTATTATTTACATGGAGCCTGTTTATATCTAAGTAATTTGTATAGTCCCCAGGGATTTTTTTTTTAGAAATAGAATATGCTAGAACTAGAGGGAGGTGGGGCAGGTGGTATTGTGGTAGTAGCCACAATATTTAAATGGCAGATAAGGTATAAAATATAAGGTGAAAGAGAACTATCTGTCTATCACATGCATGGAGGATTTTAAAATTATCTTCAAATTTATCTTATACTCAAATTCAAATAAATAATGTTTCAGTTAATTAGACCATAATGTCTTTAAAACTATTAATTACTCTAACATGGGTTGTTTGAAGAGAGTTAATGTCTTTGAGCATTTTAATGATCATTTTAAAATAATCATATGACTGTCTTTTTTTTATTCCCTAAAGAGAAAATTTGTCTTTTTAGTGCTGAATTTCCATACCCTATAACATAAAAAAATCACAGTATTCACCCTTTTCCATGATCTTTGTCTTCCTTCTTAGTACTCAAACCTGTTTTTCTAAAACAGTTTGCCATCCAGTGGAGAAAACATAAGAGGCTTGTGAAAATCTTAGTGATAATATTGTGACTGGAACTGTAGTAGACGTCAGTCAGAGCAAAACCAAAACGGTGCCTTTTAGAACACCTGGATTTTGGTGCAGATGTAGCTACATTGTTACTTCCAGTATGTTCTGTTCAGATTCAAGCTTCTGTGTTAATTCATTGTGACTATTCACTGTTACAAGAGATCATTCATTTTAAATTGATTTATATTTGAAGGAAAGAAATTGATGAATAGATAAATAACATTTTAAAATGGTGACTTAGCAAGATTTTGATTGCAAGTAGAAGTGATTGATTCAGACCAGCTCCAAACACACACACACACACACACACACACACACACACACACCAGACAAACAAGAAACCCCCATAAACAGTGGTTACATAGAAATGTACAGAAACAAGTGGACCTTGTTAGACTTAAGAAATTCTGGGATCAAGACATCTTCTCTGTTTGGGACCACATTACTAGCAATTTCCATTTGTTCCCATGTTTCTATTCTGCTTTCTCCTCTAATTGCCACCCACATCTTGGTCATCAGCTTTTACTCAACTCTAAATGGCATCTTCCTTGTTCAGTTCCTCATGAGTGGGTCCTCACCCAGCTTGAAGTAGTTAAAGTCCCAATGTTAGGTAGAACCCACCACGTTCTAATGATAGAACATTAATGTTGGAATCGTCGCTGAACATGATGGGGCATGCCTTTAATACCAGCATTTGGGGGGCAAAGGCAGGTAGATTTCTGTGCATTCAAGGGCAGCCTAGTCTACATAGTGAGTTACAAGACAGCCAAGACTACATGGAGAGACTCCTGTTTTAGTTAGGTTTTCTATTGCTGTGATGAAACACCATGACCAAAAAGCAAGTTGGGGATGAAAGTGTTTATTTGGCTTACACTTCTATATCTCTGTTCATCCATCAAAGGAAGTCAGGACAGGAACTCACACAGGGCACGATCCTGGAGGCAGAAGCTGATGCAGACCTCATGGAGGGGTGCTGACTACTGGCTTGCTTCTCATGGCTTGTTCAACCTGCTTTCTTATAGAACCAAGGGATGGCCCCACACACAATGGGCTGGGCCCTCCCCTATCAATAACTAATTAATAAAATGTCCTACTTCTGTATCTTATGGAGGCATTTTTCTCAATTAAGATTCCCTCCTTTCAGATAACTCTAGTTTGCACATCAAGTTGACATAAGACCAGCCTGCACTCCCTGTCTCATAAAACCATGAAAAAAAAATGAAAGCCCATGAATGAATCAAGTGGCAATGAGTCATGTGTTCACACCTATTGCCAGCATGTTTTATCAACACAGGGGAGGAAAACTCTTCAAGTCTTAAAGTTTGAGGGTTATAGGCAATCAGAGGTAACCCTATTTGGAATAATGATTGACTAATTTGTAATAGTAATAATTGACTCACTAAATAGTTCATTGAGCACCTATTTTGCAACAGACATTATTCTAGGTATTGTGAAATACACCAGGAAATGAACAGATGAAAAACCCACCATTCCCAGGACAAATACATCCTAATGCTTAAATCATACTGTTTTTAAAATAACTTTTAAAAAAGGCAGTAGCATTCTTTCCATACAGTAAGTACATACAATGTGTTAAGATAACAACACAGTTTCATGGCATATGTGACTACATATATGTAATGTATGTTCATATATTTCTAAATAACAGTTGTATTAGCTTTTATTTAATTACTCTGTCAGTGGTGTGTGTATGTACATGCATGTGTATGTGGTGTGTGTGTGAGTGTGTGTGTGCATGCATGCATGAGAGAGTGTGTGCATGCATGAGGGAGTGTGTGTGCATGTGTGTGTGCATGCATGAGAGAGTGTCTGTTTGCATGCATGAGAGAGTGTGTGTGTATGCATGAGAGTGTGTGTGTGTGTGTGTGCATGTGTGTGTGTGTGTGTGTTTGTGTGTGTTGAAGGCCCCGCATCTTATATTGCATCTATTTTGCCATTTTCAATGCAGTGTCTTCCACTTCCCATTAAAGTGACTATGAATGTGTAAACCCCTGAAAAGAATTTAATTTTAAAAATCACTGAAAATCGTAACTGGCAGTGTTTCATTGTGAGGTTATTAAGCAGACAGTAAGTCAGGTTGAAAACACAAATAGTAGGCAGTCCATCCCCTTCTGTTATACAAGGAGGTAAAAACAAGGGTGTTCACCATCATAGACTTGCATGGTTCCATTAAATCCTATTTCACCGACTGAAAAAGAAGTTCTGTTGTAAGATGTAATTGCATAGATAGAGTGTCAAAATGTGGATTAAACACTCATGTTTTGTCCCCTGCAAGAGCAGTAAGTACTCTTAATCACTGGGTCATTGCTTCAGCCCCAGACTGCATGACATTTTAACTGGCAGAATGAGTAACAGAAGGACTACCCAGAGGTGTTAAAATATCGAGTTAAAATACAGTGAGATATATCTAATCAGTTAGGACAGATGAGATAAGACAATCAGAGACCCCAACACCTCTCTTGATACTACTGCAAACAGCACTTTTCTTGTCCTGACCCACTGTTGTGTTGTATAGAGGGTGTGTACCTAAAGCACTGCGCTGTGTGGAGGGTGTGTATCTACAACACTGTGCTGTGTTGTGTGAAGGGTAGGTATCTATATCACTGTGCTGTGCTGTGTGGAGGGTGTGTATCTACAACAGTGTACTGTGTGTGCTGTGTAGAGGGTATGTATCTACAACACTGTGCTGTGTGTGCTGTGTAGGGAATGTGTATCTACAACAATGGCTTTCTGGAACATTGGATGCTGTACACACTGAAATCTATGTTTACACATACTCATACATTTGACCTGGAGCATGATATTATGAGGATGTTCGATCAGTTGCTTCGTTTTACCAATGGACATTGCTTTACTGATGGCAGTCCCAACTCTAATGATTGCATCTTTTCCCAACTGCCATATTCCTGTAGATGTAGAAGAATGAACTAATCAACTGTTTATATATACTCACAAGATTCCATGTTAACTGAGATAATGTTATTGGTGGAATGTTTGCCTTCTTGAATGTAGATTTTGCATTCAACCTTTGAGCTTTTAGTTTTAAAGTTTAAAGTTTCCAAACCTTTCAGAAAGCCTACCTGACCAATATTAGAAACTCAAATGTGATATTATAATTTCAAGTTATTAACAAGGATTGACTTCTGTTTCTTAATTAACATTAAATATATTGTCTCTTTATCTCTGTTTTTTTTAAACTGTAAAATAATACATGGATATATTCTTTGTGTCTTTGAGAATTTCACACATTTATACAATGAAATATGTTTATATCCAACCCATAATTTCCTCCTTCAGTTCCTCTTGTATCCATCACAATACTTTCCCTTCCTAAATTCATTTCCTCCTCCTCCTTTTCCTCCTCCTCCTCTTCTTCTTTCTCCTCTTCTTCTTCTTCCTCCTCCTCCTTCCTTTTGGTACCCCACTAAGTCCCATTATTGCTACCTACGTGTGTATGGTGTGTGACTAGTCACTGGAACATAGGAAATCAACCCATATCCTCTAAAGCTTTTAAGATTAAAACAATTCTCTCAGGAGCTATCTCAGCCAATAGTTCCTCAGAAAGCAGTGGGGCATAAAGATCTTCTTCAGTCTCTAGTATGATCTTGTGTAGGGGTGGGGGATTGATAAAGATGTTCCATTTAGGGCTGAGCACCCATCTTTTGTCCTCAACACTTTTGATTAGTTATGGATCTCTACATTGCAAAGGAAAGCTTTTTTTGAGCAAAGTTGAGAACAGTCCATGTTTACAGGCATAACTATGTATTGAAGGTAACTCGACCATATTACCATTAATTAAAAAACCCTGGCAGGTTCTCCCCAAGGGTCTATGACCACCCTGGACACTGGCTTTTGACCAGGGTTATTGTACCAGGCAGAATATGCCCAGGAGTAGGTCTCAAATCCAATCAGAAAGCGGTTAGTCATCCCATAATAGCCCTGTTGCTATGGAACAGATGGACTTTGTTCAGCATGTCAGTCAGTGAGGTGTCATATTGTCATATCTAGGGTCAAGTGCTGAGAAAGGCAGTTAATATCTTTTCCACTACCCCCCAGCAGTCTGCATGGCACCTTTGGGCATCATGGAAGCTAGTCATCAGGACAGAAGTTTCCCAGTCAGTTGGAGACTAATTTCTCCCCAACTTGCAGCCTAAATATGTGGTATCTTCTTCAACAATAGGGTCTTATGGTGGCAACCAAGGCAGTGGAAATAGATTTTCTAAATACTTAATCAATAAATAGAAAATAAAATGTTTATCTTATATATAATATGTGTAAATAAAAATCTCTTAAAAAATACTCTTTGCTTCTATTCCTTCTGCCAGAGGTAGTGTATTCAAAATCTAGTGTGTTGTTTTCAACTGTACTGATGCAAACATATATGTTAGCACAGGTACAAATTTGTAAGTTCAAACTGAAGACATTGTTCTGAAATGCTGAGGTTTTTTCTTAAGTATGACATTATTTCAGATATTTTTCTAAGTAATTTGTCTGGAAATTCCACAGAATGAGTACAATTGAAAACTGGTCTTTACTACATGACAGATATTTTATGGTTTGAATTTCTGGATCATTGTCTTAGAATATTTCTGGAATATTGATCTGTGAAATATGATGCAAAGCCTCTAAAGCTTTTAAGATTAAAATGAAATATAATTTCACATCAGGAGAAGATTTCTTACAGGGATTCCCTTGAGGTTTGCTGTTGTTGCTTTTGGTTTTTCCATTTGGATAAAAGTAAATTGTAGCTTTCCTGAAGAATCTATGTTATATTAAAATAAGCACATTAAAATACACATGAATAACACTTAAAAATGCTCTTCCTATTACAATGTAGTTTATAATTCCTTTCAGTATTTATAGTAAATTACTATAATAAACTGTTTGTATATGCACATATATTGTACTTATATACACATATATGTATGTCTCATCAAATTGTGTTTCAAATAATTTAGTGAGTTGTGAAAGGTACACAAAATGGGATCAAGGAGAACCTGAAATTAAGGGGTCACATCCTGAAACTCCAAAACAAAATGTGCATTCTAATTTTAATTTTCAAATTTGCTATGGATTTTTTCTATATTTATATTGGAAAATAAATATTAAGTACATTTTCTGTATTCCAGCATTGATATTCTATCTGTTTTACCACTACAAATATTCCTAATGGGATTTAGTGAATGTTCTAGATGCTCTAGTCCTGGAGTGCATTGCATTTGATGATAAACCATTTCTTCTGTAAAATGCGTTTTTTTTTAATCATTTCAGAGATAAGGTTTAAACTTTGACTCTATGATCCCAATAGACTTATTTTTATAAATTAACTCATAAGCAGGTTACTAAAGCACCTGTTAGTTTTTAGGTAATCAAGATAGAGAGGCTTCATCCAGCAACTGATAAAAACAGATGCAGACCTACAACCAAACATTAGGTGGAGCTCAGGGAATCCAGCAGAAGAGGGGGAGAAAAGATTATAGGAGCCAGAGTGTTCAAGAACACCACAAGAAAACTCACAGAATCAACTAACCTGGGCTCATAGGGGCTCACCGAGACTGAACTGATAATCAGGGAGCCTGCATGGGACTGACCTAGCATTCTGCATATATGTTACAGTTGTGTAGTTTGGTCCTCTTGTGGGACTTCTAACAATGGGAACAGGGGCTGTCTCAGACTCTTTTACTGACTTTTAGGACCCTATTCCTCAATTTGGTCGCCTTGCCCAGCCTTAATACATAGGGAGGTGCTTAGTCTTACTGCAACTTGATAAACCATGTTTTATAGATACTCATGGAAACCTACCCTTTCCTAAACAGAAAAGGAAGGGGAGTGGATTGGAAGGTGGGAACAGAGAGGTGGGTGGTGGTGGGACTAGGAGAGGAGGGAGGGGAAACTTCTACTGGGATGTAAAATAAACAAATTAATTAAAATTTGAAAAAGGGTTTTAGTGAATTTTTTTAAAAATTTCATTTGGTATTGTTTTCTCAGTTATAAGAATATTATGCAAAAATAGAATATAGCAGCAATGTGCTGGAACATCACACAGTTCCCTGATGCTTAGCAATCAAAACCCTGACTTCTCCTGTTTCAGTTATGAATGTGCTGAACAGCATGCCTTTAGCCTTTGCTAGAAGTTGTCAGAAGTAAAATTTCATCACTGTTCATATGTTCATTGGTTAACATTTAGTGAGTGCCAATATTTTTTTTAATTTATTTATTTTTATTTTGTGTACATTGGTATTTTGCTGCAGATCTATCTGCATGAGGGCATCAGATCCCCTGGAACAGGAGTACAGACAGTTGTGAGCTGCCTTGTGGGTGCTAGGAATTGAACCCAGGTCCTCTGAAAGAGCAGCCAGGGCTCTTAACCACTGAGCATCTCTCCAGCCCACCAATAATGTTTTTGGTGTCATAAGCACACCAAAACATTGAAAGAAGTAAATTGTATGTTACTGAAGAATCTGTATTTATATTAAAATAAATACATTAAAATATATGTGAATAACAATAAATACTCTTTGTACCTCAATGTAGCTTATCAGTAAGTAAAATAGTAATTAAACTATAAGTTTGTAGGCATACATATATAGTGTAGATATGTACACATACATTTTTACATACACATTTTACATATATGTATGCAGGTACACACACACATACATATGGCTTTTTATATAAAACTAAATGGTATCTCAAAGAAATTTAGTAAGCTGGTGAAAATTGTACAAAATATAAGCAAGAAGACCCTGAGGTTAAGGAGTCACATCCTCAGACACCAAGACAAAATGTAAATTCTACTTTTTTGTCTTCAAATTTGCTGTGATCTGTTACGACGTCCAAATGGATCTAGCATTGATTTACTTTAATGTAGCATATATCTGTTATTAGCATATATATTTTATATGTGAATATATTTATATAAACCATAGAGGAAGTAAGGGCAAAGATACTGTCTTTTAACAACAAAGAACAAAAGTTAACAAGCCCCTTGAGAGGTGGCAGACTCCTAATGCATCTGTACTGATGATTACAAATTCATACAAAATTAATGAAGGATTATGCTTTAGGTACTTGTCATTTCATGTCTAAACACGGGGGGGGGGTATCTTATTTCATCCAAGATAACACTGACATTAGCTTATTAATTATTCCAGCATATGTTGGTGACACAAAGATTTCTGTTGATATTTAAAATTAAGTTTCTCTGAAAGCGAAACTTGGTGGGTAAAATTAATGAGTTAATTCACCTCACCTCCCGTTTCTGATAAGTACAAATGATTAAGGGCTTAGGAAACACCCAGGTTCAGTGACCAGGGTGGGACTTTATTGTTCTGTGATTATATTAGCATGATGGTATGACTTAGACTTCTTGTTACCTGAAAGGAATATTGAATATTGCAGGAGTTTGAAGAGAATGGAAACTTCAAACATAAAGGAAGAATATGAGTTTCTGAAGAAATTGTTGGCTCTCTGTCTTTGTAAAGAACAAACCTTTGAGATAAAGGAGCAAAAAGAGATCCCTTGTCTCCACTTTGGCGCACAGGAGGTAGAAGGCAACTTTACAAAATTTCCAGGTTCTGAGCATTCTGTCACTCTTAGGAGTTAGCCTCCTGCTCACACAAAGGATTTTATTAGAAAAGAAGTGGCAATGCTGGATAGCTCTAATTCTTCTTGCTTTGAGCCTGATTAAAGTCTAAGCTACTGTGTGTGTGTGTGTGTGTGTGTGTGTGTGTGTGTGTGTGTGTGTGTGTAAATGCCTGTGTGGTGTTTGTGTTGGTGCATGCACATCCGTATGCCCCCAGGGGAGGGCATCTGATGTCCCACTCCATCCCTTGAGACTGTTTCTCACTGACCCTGGAACTCTGCTGGTGGTCAGCAAACCTGGCAGTCCTCTTCCCTCTGTTCCTCCATAGAACGAGGGTTACAGGCACCTCTGTAACCAGCTCTCTGTGTCAGTTCTATGGATCTTCATGTTTGCAGAGCCTTTGTCTTACCCACAAGCCATCTCCCCAGTCCTAAGTCACTTTTTAATGAAAATGTTGACTAAAACAATTTGATTTGCTCTACGTTTTAGCTCTCACTTGAATAGCAAATTAGCCACATTTTTGCTTACCCTAAGTAGTAGTTAATGCTGGTCCAGCCTCGAAAGACCAGCTGATCCTATGATTTCTGCAGGATTGAAAATGGCCACAAAACATAATCAGTCTTGCTTCTGGTTGAACTGAGGTCAAAACATAGGCAGGGACCTCACCAAGGTATACCAGTCAGTGGCTAGTAAGGAGTGATCCTTTATTAATGGAAACCCATCACTGTGAGACTGAGCTCAGCAATAAAGCCTGCCATGGCTCCCCTGGAATTAGAAGTTCTGTAAAGTGACAATTGTCTTCAAATGCAACAAAACAGAGAGGTTATACCTTAGTCCCTCAACATTCTTCTTGTAGAACTCGTTTCTAAGCTTTCATACTATTCTGTTGCTTTTTTCTGAAAGTCGCACAGTCATTAATTATTGTCTTGTGAACCATCATTTTGTAACTTAGTGGTCTTGCCTCTTAAAACTCTGATTCTAATACAGAATCCAAAACTGTTTCCATAGATGAAATAAACCCCTTCTCTTATATTTGCCTTGAGTCTGCAAAACCACCCAACTTGAGGTTATTCATTAATTTGTAATTTTAGCTCCCTGGACTGTGAGATAAATTTTATTTTTCTTTGTCATGCTTCAAGAGTTTTTAGTGCTTATTATAGTTTCTCAATTGTTACTATCTAGCTTGTGATACAGTTACATATATAAAAGTAAATAAGTTACATATAGAAAAGTAAACAAGAAAAGTTCACCTGAAAAAGAGTTAAGCTGGAAGATAGGTATATAATAACCCAGTGACAGAATCCATGTCTAACATTTGTGAGGCCTCAATTTCAGTGCCCCACACTGGAAAAAATATCAATTGAAATATCTTCTAAAAGTCTATTTTTTATTTAAAAATCTCATTTAATGACCTAATGATTGAGTCATTCTGTGTTTTCTGTCTATAAAGTGTTTTGCTTATGTTGCTGCTAGTCAGTATCAGATGTTAAACTGTGTTGTATCTGGGAGAGATTCTGAGGGATTTGGGCCTATGAATAAACTGGAATAGTATGTACTCAAAGCAAACAAAGCACATCAAATGAAAAATGCTTATGAGAGTGGAAATTGTAGTACTACCTCATTTTTGTTATTATCTATGCGACTTTCTAAGGCAGCCTTCTTGCTTACGTGGCATAAGAAGTTAGTATAGGTATTGAAATAGTTAATGTCTGTCACATCGTCCCTACCATAAAGGAAAAAGGACAGATGCCATGACCTGAATGGGCTCCAGGGCTTCTTCTCCCTGAAAGTGCGATGATGGACAAATACTGGCCCTTAGAGTTCATTCCCAAAGGGGTAAAGCACTTAATTTTGTGGAGACAGAATAATCCAGGCAAAAATCTTAGAAAGTATTAAACTAGTGCCAGGCCATATCATTACTGTGACGGAGACACAAGTTGAAATCTGTGTGGTCAGACTTCTGGCTTCAGGTGTGTTTGTCTTCCTGTGATCCATTTAACTTCTAAGTGGCTCCATTCTTTATCTGCAGCACAGGGCTGGTCACAGTTGGATGGGTTACATGAGATTATCCTGGGAAACTCTTAGAAGACAGCCAGGGTCCTGACTAGTATATCTAGAACTTCAATAATGATATTCAAATATATACCGTAATATACCAGTCAAATTGCTGTGTGATACCTGATTCCAAGCATTACTAGCTTGGTAAGAACAATTCAAGCTGAAGGGTCCTGGGCAGGATCATAAGTGACCGAGATTTGGTCCCTTCAAAACAAAGGTGCTGCAAGGACATTGCCAATGCCACAGGAAGTGCCGGTGACTTTCCTCCTTTGTGCTAGACGGTACCATCTTTCTGTGTGCAAAGTTCAAATTGCTTTAAAGAAACCACTCAGTTCTTCCTCCTCCCAGGATGAATTCTTGCCCTAGGACCATCAATTGGTCAAATCATAGCAGTTCTCAAACTATTTTTTTTTTTTTACACTTGCTTTAGAATTTATGGGAAGTGAGTCCCCCTTTCTCCAACAATGTTTTCTGCAAGGACAAGAACTCACTGGGGGAAACCCTAACTAGAGATAAGTAGAATGATATATTAAGTGTTGCCAGTATTCCATTTAATATTAAGCAATTGCATAATGGCCTTCTTAAATACCCAAGTTAAAAGCGATACATTAATGTTGTACATATCACCGCTGAGAAGCCCATTCTCTAATTTCCGACAAGCACCATTCAAGTGCCAACCTACTATTCCAAGAGTTTACTATTTTATTCTTGCTCTAAAATGGCATCAACAGTGATGGGGTGCTTTAAGGGGATTATTGAACAGAATTTCTTGCAACAAAGGGGGTAAGCTCCAGGAAATGAAAAGGGAGCTCTCCTCCGAGGTACACACCCACTAATCAAACAAGCAGCTTTATGACATGCGCAAACGCAATTGACGTCTAACTGATTTCTGCAGAACTAGCTTCCCCAGGATTTCCTGTCCAAAATCATAGTGTGGAAATCTGTAGTTAAGTGGTTACAAAGCACCTAGTAAGTAAGGCTTCTCCACCCCCATATTTTTGTTCAAAAATAAAAAAAAAAAAAAAACAAAACAAAACCCCTATCATTTGCACATTCTCTCTGGACTTCTTTTGTTCCCCTTCTTTTCATTGAACACCGTGGAAAAACTAAACAAACAAACAGAACAACCTTCCCCCATAATAATATCTATTTGTTCGGCATGCCATTTGCCTATGAGGTTATTTACAGGTTTCTTTAGCTTTTCCTGCCTGGTAATTACTTACTGAAAGAAATCTGCTCCTTCAGGGCACGCTCTTCCTTTTAACCCCCTTCTCTCACTCCTCCTTGGAGGCTAGCAAGGAGTGCGCGGCTCTGCAGTGTCTGGGAACCCACCTAGAGGGCCCCCTTGACGCCAGCACATCCCCTGTCAGGCAGCAGTCTGCAGCTGAGCAAGCGGGCTGCAGCAGAGTTAATGTACAGTACCACGGAGCCTGCAAGTGTCCTGAGCTGCTCAGAGCTGGGACGGGCGGCACAGCCCAGGGCAGACAAGGCGGCTGCAAGGATTCCAAAGGTTCTGCCGGAAATTCGATGTGGGGGGACTCCAGCTGGAGCCTGTTGCCACTCTGTGTTTTAAAAGCATGCAAGGTCTGTATAGCTTGGGCGTGAGAATCTTGCGGATGTCAGAGCATCCGAATAAATGACATCTATTTGGGAACTGAATTGGGGGTAAGGAGAACAGAGAGAAAAGAAAGCCAGTCGAGTAAGAAATTCTTAGACAACGTCTGCCTTGCAGCTGTGAAATTCATTTTCTTTCCAAGGCAAAATATTAAAAGCTCACACACGGTTTTGATAAGAAATAGGGAATTCTACAGTGAGACAATCGATAGCTTAGTCATTTTACTTAAAGAGAGCAGACAGCCTTATTGTGGGGTTAGGCGGCAGATGAATTTCATCACGACAGCGCCTTCTGAAGTCATGATGGGAGCCGACACTAATCCTGTCCTGCAAAGCAGAAATTACTCATTGCCTTCCTACTTGAGTATTCGAAACCAGCAATTCTGAGATTTGGGGAAGAAGTTGGCTTGCACTCTACATGGTTTCTAGTCCCTCTGCCCAGGTCTTTGTTGGACAAGAAGTCTCAGACTCAGACGGTAGCACTGCGTTCAAGTGACCACATATGAATATGTGCCTAAGAAAGAAGAAAAAGCAATATTCATTCCTAAAGGACAGCATGGCAAAGCAGCGTGAAGTTTTCCATTTCCCTCCTAACACTTCTTTAACAAGGATAACAAGAAACTGTCTTTTGACTCCTTTTTGTCCACATTCCATAGTCGTTTCTGTGAGGATGCGTTAATTCATATTCAAGGCAGTTGGATTTCACCGGGACAATACTTGCCACCATTTAGGATTAGCGACTGGACCGGTTACTTTAGTGTGTTGACTAGTGGAAGCTACATGGATGGACTCATAGCTGCAGTGCTCTGTGATGTTTCTTTCTTCAGATCCTGGAAGGGCTTTTGTTTTTGCTATTTGTATTTTTTGGGGGGGGTAATTTTTGGGGAGAATTCATTACTTGTTGCAATAATTGTCCATGATCGATGCTCAAGCCAGAGAGTTGGGATTCATCTGTGAAAATCACCACATGTAACATAGGAGACGAGGAAAATATTAATGACGGACGTTCTGCAAACATGATGCACGTGAATACCTTCCCCTTTAGAAGGCATTCCTGGATATGGTAAGTAATCAATACCCCTTCAGTCTGAAAACTCAGAATTCTAAAATCCCATGACAGGAAGCAGAGGAATGTTTGTCCTGAGGAAGAATACAGATATCAAGTGAGAAAAAAGAAAAAAAAAAACTAACATAAGTATAAAACCAAGAAGACTGTTTGAGAAAGTAACGATTATGCAATTAAATTTTTCTTGTTGATATAAAGCATCCCAACTAGGAAAGCATGAGGACAGTCACAATAACTAATATTTCATAGTCAAAAATATAGAACATGACAACCAACCTAGTATGTAACAGAAATGAGAGGATTGGGAATTTGCTTTATCTTTTTTGTTTGTTTGTTTTTGGAAATTCTCTAGGAAAGGATATACTGGATTTCTGATGTCTAGTATCAACTGGCCTGCATTCCATAGAAGGTTAAGGGAAACTTGGAATGCTGACTCAATATTTTTAAAAAAAAAAAAGTCCTAACATCTGACTTGCTCACATTTAAGAATGCTTTAGCTATTCAAGGATAGCACTTCTGGGCTGAACCAATAGAAGTCTGATAGAATTCTCACACATGAATCATGAAGTGCTGTAACTCTTAGAGGACTTGCTTAGTTCTCGAATGTTTGACCTGGTATTAAGGTTCAGTTCAATGATTCAATGTGTCGAGGTCTCCAAACAGAACCATCACGTTCCATTTCTTGTTGGCATCTGTGACTGAGTGTGTAGGAGCTAGTTGTTGAGGCCATTGCAAGGACAAAGGTGATTATTTTGAAAGTTGTTTGTCTTCGTTGTACCTATTGGGGAGAGGGGTGGCATGGATTCAATTTCTCACAGCAGAAACTTTGTGATGTAGGATAAAAGCACATTCTGAGGCTTTTTGTCTTACAAACCGAGTGTGCTGTGCTGTTGTTTGGGGCCTGATTTTCAAAGCACGTTTCCCACATAAACATTTCGACTGCACTGACGATCAGTGATAGATACACAAACATAGAATTCTGAGGGGGCTTCACAGCTGCTTTGGTGACCAATCAAAGTTTCATAGTTTAAAACACCAGCAAAATCACCTAGTGGGTTGTTACAGAGGTTCTGATTTCCAGTTAAAACTCCTTTGTGATGAATGTGAGGTGGGAAACTTCCTCTGTCACTCTTGGTAGGTGCCTATTTTGTTCCAACTCCAGAGTCATCCCGAGTCAGTGCTGTGGCGTATCTCCCTTCTCTGCTACCCACAGCCTCCATCCCCAAGCTCTGATGTGTCTGTGAGAGTCTGGATGACATGTCTGCAGGCCTCTGTGGCCCACTTCCAACAACATCACCAGAGTTCCCGACTCAGGAGGGCTTTGGTGCCAGCGCCTTAAATCCCCTGTTGGTAAGGATCAGACATCAGCACAAGGATCTAGTTGTTCTTACAGAAAATATCACATCAGTAGCCCTTAATCCTGAAGTTAAAAGGTCCTGGAAGTAGTCCTTGGTACATAGTAGGCATCTGTCCATTTTTCTTCTATTTTTACAATTTCTTCATGGTTAATGCCATACCTTTGAAGCTTTGCTTTAACCAATGCTTTAAAGGGAAAATTACCATTCTCTTTTCTATAAAGTGTACCTTGTGACAAAGCAACAGTTTCTAATCTAGCTTAGTCCTATTGTTTGAGTCCATTTGTTTATGTTGCAATAGCTAGGGTGCTTGTACGCTTTGGATGCCTAGGAGTATAATCACCTTTTATTTTCTTTACCCCCCCCCTCTACTTTTGACTGGAAAGACATGAGCTGTTCAACTCTGTAGTTTTTGGGGGGAAATGCAAATTTGCTTATTCATGCTTCTGTCGTTCTGTAATAAATGTGTTCAAAAGATGTATAGAGAAGTTGAGAGTCCTGAATGGTTTCTTTTGTGCCTGGAGCTAGGTAACCCTTCATCCATTTCACTGCATGCTGTGCCAATTTGTTATTGTTGTGAAAAAAAAAAAAAAAAAACTGAGCCAGTGTGGATACCGGTGCTCTGTGTGACTATTTTCCCCTGGGCTCTTTAGAAGGATTCGTTATTGAGACATTTAACGCAAAGGAGGAAGGTGGTGGTTTTTTCCAGGTGACCCACTTAGCATTGTGCTTGATTCTCAACTTCCCCAGTTGTTGTTTTTCTTGTAGAGAACCCCACCTTTCAGAATTGCAGTGAACGAGTCTTAGCATTTGACAGGAAATCTTTCCCTTTGCCCTCCTGTTAGAACCCCTCTTAGATCAATGTCCACACTCTTCAGTGTTCTTGTTAAGAAAAAAAAGGTATAGAAAGACTATGTCTTTCATCATCTTCACATGCTTCTCTGTGTCTTTGTGGAGGGACAGATCAGAAGGTAGCAACAGACTAATGGCGTTTTAAAGGAGACATGTGCTCTGATTTCAGGAACCCTAGCTCAGGTCCTTGAAGGCACTAAGCCCTTTGGATAGGCAAGGGAGAGAGAGAGAGAGAGACAGAGACAGACAGACAAAGGCAGAGACAGAGAGACTAGTCTTTTTCCCTTTTGCTTTATGATAAGCCTGGAAGAAAGAAAAATTAATAATTGCAGTTCTGGAGAAGTCTTTAGAAGTTCCTCAGGGTCACTATCCAAATAGAAATTCTCATTTTCCTGTCCTTAACCTGGTGTGTTGATTATTGTGCAATCCTATGACGAGTTAACTGTTTCTCAGTTACAAAGTTAAAGTTAATAAGTGGACCGAGTACTTGGCTTAATAGAACACTACTCCTTGGGTGCTAGTAGAGTGGTATGAAGAGTATGAAGAATGTGTCCTTCTTATTTGAAGCTACATTAGAAGTATTTGCTGGAGGATTTTATTGCAAAGGCGTCTTTCCATTACACACTTTAGCCTTTTTACTGCCAAGCCAAACAAAGATAAGGATTGGCCTGACTGAATAAACAAGCACTATATACCTCCTGTGTTTTATTCCACCAAGTTGTGGAATAGAACGGTGGCCTGGCAATGCAGGAATGGGGCTTCCATGGTCAGAGAAGGAAAATGCAAGACAGCTTTCTAGGAATTTAAATTCCATCCAGCAGCAATTAAGAGGACTCCTAAGAAGCCTCATGATGCTGTGATGTTGAATTACATGAAAGGATCTAGCAAGAACGACAGAGCACCATGGAGCTAACATAGGTTTGCAGCTTTCGCACACACTCATCACACAGCTTGTATAATATGATTTGGAAAAGTGTTATAAGATGCTATAAATCCATGCAAGACACACCAAGTTGTATTGAATGCAGTCAAGATGGATAGCTTCAAACTGTAGGAGGGCATTCTATTTGGATTCCTTTGTATCCCTTTTTGAATGGGCTCAGCTGACTCAGAGAATGAAGGCTGACAGAAGCCAAAGAACTTTGCTGAAGAAGGAAGGTTTGGGACTGGTAATTATGGATGCTGATTAATTATTTACTCATTTGGTGCTTAGGGTTTCTTTTTCTTAGGGCCAGATGTCCAAATGCTTCTTAACAAACTGCTTCGATGATGCTGACCCCTCACCCCAATTAAGAGGTGAAATGGGGTAATTATAACCCTTAAATCAATATTGAGACTGTTTCTCCTTTAAGACTTCTGTACCCATTTGCTGAACAATGTGCTCCCAAATATTATCTCTCAAAAGCTGCAGTCTAGTAGACACAGTTGGGTTTTTCCTCTGTAGACCAAGGATTCAACTCATGAGCAAGCTCATTTGATTTTGTTTTGATTGATACATATCCTTTATAGAATTGGGCAAAGTATAAATAACCATGTAATAATATAATTTGTATATGTTCAAAACTACACAGGTGTGTCTTTTAAAGAATCAATCCAATGAATGGGCATTTGGAAAAAGACAAGATGACTTGCTGTTTAATGAAGAGACATTCTTCCTCTCTGGCCATTTTGTCTGATCTTTTAAATGGAAACACTAGAAACATAACCTAGAAGTAAATTTTACAGAGTTCATGTTTTAACAGTAAAAGATTACAATATATGTATTGAAGGGCAGATTGAATTAATTCTTCTACAGAGTCACGCCATTCTGCTCAGTTTGCTAAGCAAAATTCAGCAAGTGTCTACGTACTTTTTCTGACAATTGCATGTCAGCTGACCTTGTTTCAGTACTTTCTCTTCCTGTTTGTAACAGCTCTTCCCAGCACAGCAGACTCAAAGCTTGCTTCTAGATTCTGATAGGACCAAAGAGTTTGTTTGTAAACACCTGGCTAACAAGCTTATGGCTGATAATTATGGGAACTCATCTTACTCATCCATCATTAGAGCACAGTTGTAAATTCAGGCCACTGTAAGGCAGAAGGTCAGGCTTATATAAAGGTTGTTTTTAATTAGATGAACTTCTGATCTTATTAAATATACTTTTCCCCATTTTGGCTTTCTATTGTAACGTCTTTTATTGCCTCTCACATATTTTTCTTAAATTCTAAGCAAAACCTTAGAACTTATAAGTGAAAATAAAATCTAATTAGGAGCATTATGATTAAGAAGAACATTTCCATCTGGAAATCCTAGTGTGTGCCCACAATGTGTGGAAATTAAGGTACAGTTTTTAAGTCTTTCTTAGATGGCTAAATTGATGCATTTTCTACTACTGACTGTGGGCTAAGTGGGGTCAAGCTGGGGAGGTCTTAGAAAATCTTTATAAAAGAAAGAAAGGAGTATTTGGGCTACCTCATGTCTGTTAAGTTCTTTACTACCCACCCAACTCTTTTAGTTTTTGTACTTTTGAATTGCTTATTCTAATGCTGATGTCTTTCAGCTGAGAGAAAATGAGTCAACTCTGGTGAAAAAGGAATGTAGTTCAGAATTCTTCAATGGAAGAATAACCAAAGGGAAAGTAACAACCATTTTCATTTGTCACAGATTCAACATTCCCTTTGATTTTTTTAACCCCTTACTCACATTTATCTTTCTTTAATCATACCACACAAAATGTAACTCTGCCTACCTTCATTCCAACCTTTTAGACAATAGCTTCAAAAAATTCTCTAAGTCATAAGTTAACTGAGGTCTGATAATCACTTGATGGGCTGTTAGATTGTGTTCCCTATTGTTTGAGAATCATCAGCCTATAACCATGGCTAAGACAGCATGGTTAGGGATAATGTCTTATAAAAATTTTGTAGTGTATTACATGGATACACACACACACACACACATACACACACACACACACACACACATATATACACACATATGTATATATGTTGGGTTTGAAGGATGGATAACCAGGATTGTACATGCATGTTAGTGGTTGTGTGGGGCACAACACCTCCCAAATTTCTAATTATAAACTAAATCTATGTTACTGTTTTATGTGACCTTGTAAACACTCTGTGAGCCCTTCACCACTGTTTAAAATGAATGCAGCGTCTAGTAATCACTTTGTGTTAGGGACCATTAAAGACAATCTCACAGAGTGAACGTGAGTGATAATTTATTAGAAGGGCATGCTAAAAGCACATGACTGAATTTTTAAAGAATATCAGTAACAAACATAGCTGTTTTATGCGTCATAGTACAACAACAGTGGCTGAGCTCTCCTGTGCATGCCCTGAGATGTCGTATGAGCAACATCATTCGGTAGCAACAGTGACTTCATTTTGCATTTGTATGTATGGTATGTGTGTTAGAGGACTGCATGCTCTAACATGTGTGCACATGTGGTGACTGCCTCATGTCTTTTCAATAACTCTCCGTTTTATATTTTGAGACATGGTCTCTACCTGAACCTAGAACTTGCTGTTTTGGCTAGGCTGACGGACTAGTGAGCTGCCAAGATCTGCCTGTCTTTCCAGCCCCCGACAAGTACTGGGGTTACAGATATGTGCCATGATGCCTAGCTTTTACATGGGTCTTGGGAATTCTGAACTCAGCTCCTTATGTGTGTCCAGCAAGCATTTGACCCATTGAGCCATCTCACTGGCCAACACTGGCTTTCTGTTTTCACTGTCTTGACTCATTCTTTACACAATGGGATGTTCAGAGGCTAGGGGACTTTCTCAGGATGACATTCTGCTGACATAATGAAGCTGGCCCACACTAGGTCTGGCCTGATTTCAAATTCCAATCACTCTTTAATCCACCATATTGTTTTTGTAAAAGATGCCTCCACACTGTGTCCATGGGCCTTCTAGAAAACAGATGAACAACACACCAGGGGAAATCGGCAGATTCCCTTGTATTAGTTAGCACCTTGGCTAAGTATGTCGGACACCTGTGAATATGAATGGCCTTTCCTTGAGAAAGCATTCATTAATGTTAGTACTATGACCTGTACTACTTCTGTGTCAGCAGCTTTTTCTGTTTTCTCTGAATAAATAATGTTTACAAGGAATTTGCTGTGAACTGTATTCCTGAGCCACTCTGGCCCAAAGGGTCCTTTGTGAGTTAGTAGAAGGTGCTTCTCTAGGCAAATATATTGAGATAGTTGCCACACTTTAGGCTGATGAAGAAATACAAACTACAATGAATGCTCAATCAGCAAAGTGAAAGGCACTCTATCCTCTGGGCACACAAGTGGTAAGCAGAGCATGGATGGTCTGTGCCATTTACCATCTTTACGGAGCGGGGGTGGGGAGGGGGCATGCTGTTTGCCTATGTCTACACTAGCCTTGGCACTGCATTATAAGCTCTACTTGATGACAGTCAGATGAAATATTTCTGATAATATTCTGCTGATCATATAAATCTGGCCATTTGCTGCTTTTCAAAGAGATCAACCAATTATGGGATTTTACATTTGATAATGTCTATAGGCAGAGTATTAACACTATCTGCAATGATAACACTATCTGATGCTGGATAAGATCATTCTTTGTGAATTATATTGGAACAGGTAGAACACAGTGATTCCTCTAAGCATAAAGTTTTCCCAGATAAATACCTTAAGAACCCTTCCTTGGGTATATTCATAGGTTTGTGAGACAGCCATGAGGACACATAACTAAAGTGCAGTAGGGAGCAGATAACTCAGAGATATGCAAGACTTTGTGAAACATAAAGGAAGACTCAACTTAACCACATTAATCCGAGAACCTTAAAGAAAAGAAATGTAGAAATGGAAGACAAAATTGTACTGACAGATATGAGGATTACCAGCTGCTGAGACAATTTGGAGAGTGGTTTGAGGGAATGTCTCAGGGAAAGCTTTATTTTAGGGATTACAAAACCAGAAAACTTAGGCAAGGAGACTTCTTTCACAGTTTTGAATAGAAAGGATAGGAGGAAAGGCAGAGGGCAGGACAGGGAGAGAGGACGGGAGAGGAAGCCAGTTACTAGTGCGCGGAATCATTCCCAAAGGAAGAATCCTGATGTAGACCCAGAAATCTAGTGGAGAACACCCTGCTCTAAGAGAGGAGGGAGGGTCGAGAGAAGAGACGGAGACAATGTCAAAATGGCATTGACGTGAGTCTTGAGATCCTGTGAGAAATTGTTCATGTTACCTCTGTTTCCCTTGAGATACGTAACTTAAATTCACATCTCAGCAGGGGATGTGGCACACTAGCACAAATGTGGTGCTTAGCCAGGTCATGAAACATCCTCTGTTAGGATAGGAAAGGCTACAAGTTCAAGGGTGCTGAGCAAGTTGAGACTATAACACAGACGCTGAAAGGAGATATCAAGCCATTAAAAGGTGGTTTCGTCTGCCTTTCAACTTACTGACTCACATTATGATGTCAGGGAACAGTACAGAGGTCTGATGACACGTTACAGTTCCTAATTGCTAAATTGTGGATTGTTTTATGATTATGTTAAATTATTTTATGGTATTTTCCTATCAAATATGGTTTGGGGACTTCCAATGCACGCAAAGTTTCTGTTGCTGCTGTCTGGTGTTGGTAGAAGGCGTCTTATGAATGTGTTCATTAGGCTGCAGTCCCAGGTTTGAGACCTGGTTTTGCAATAGTGAGATTCCTGCTGCTGCCTGGAAACAACTCTTGTGAGACTAACAGAAGCCCTAAGATGTTTGCTGTGACTGTTGTCTTCCAATGAATAAAATCCAGAGCGGGAAGAGACAAAACAGCTTCAGCTCTGCTCCTTTTTAATAAGAAATTTTCTGTGGTTTGGTTCAAATGTCACAAATCCATATACATCAACTGATGTTTTACAAAGATTTCACCCTGGGAAGTTTACTTGAAGGTGTCACTATTTCCTGGGAAGCTCGCTCACTGAAAATAACAAAGCACAGGATGAGTAACTTCAATTGGTCTAACTTAGTTGAAATATTCATTAATGCAAATTCTCTTTTATGTTTCTGTGATGCTTTAGAGGATAAATGACAAATATGAGACATTAATCAATATTATTTAATGGTTTTATGATCCCATAGGCCGTGATCATAATTTCTAACAGATTTTGTAATTTCCCCTTTAGCTGTCCTTCCTTCCTCCTTTCCTGCATTTCCTTCCTGCCTCCCTTCATTCTATTTCTTGTAACACTGGGGTTGGATCTCAGAGTCTTGTACTAGGCAATTGCAAATGATATACGTTCCGTGCTCCGTCTGCAGGCATCTCTTAATGTTCTTGGAGTTCAGGGCTCACTTTTACTCTTTCTGGGGCTGTTGGGATATTTCAGCTGTGGCTTCGGGACGCACTATAATGTACTGAGTGGTCCTGATCACGTATAAGGGAGCAATTGTTCTTCAGCTCAAAGTAAATAGAGGAGTAATATAGTGACCAAAAAACTACTTGGGGGACTAACGTCTGATTATTTTCTTTAAAAAAAAAAAAAAAGACATATTTATTTCTTATGTAGAACATGTGCATGTCGAGGTTCATATGTGGAGGTCAGAGGTCATCTTACAGGATTTGTTTTTCTCTTTCTTCTACTTAGGTCCAGGAAATTGAATTCTCATGCTTTCCTTGAGTATTTAGCTTTCCCTGTAGACAACCCCTAGTCTCTGCTATAGAAATTCTACTGAATTCATGCTTCATGAAATCTCACTTTAGACAGCGACCTTATGCCTAGGAAAGACAGCCGTGTTATGCCCGTAAGTGCTGACATCCACAGTAATATAGAAAACACATCTGATAGACAATTGCATGCACCGCATCTTACAAAGACTGTGGTAGATAGAAGGTAGTTCCAGAATCATGTCCCTAGAATTTATAGCTGTCATGATTTATTTCACCTTCCATGAAAAAGGTGGTGTGTTTGGACAGGTAAATTTTCAATATTAAAAAATTGAGGATGTTGAGCTTAAATAATTCTCACACATCTTCTAACACTGGAGAAAATTTGTCTGAGTTTCCATATGCAGCCATTCTTCTGCATGGTGATTGACCTAAGAGCCTTCCAAGAAACTTTCTTCAAAGCTAATTGGCACTTCTTTCCCATTCACTCACTGACTGTTCTTCTGTACATGTGTATGTATCTGCATGTGCATGCATGCTTGTTATTTCTGCTGAGACTAACACCTTAAAATTAACCTTGCAGTTCTGTTATGACTGTGTCTGCATTTATAACATTGAGGTTTCATATAAGTACATTTTGATCATTGACTCTTAACATACATGTGAGTACTGTCCAACAAAACTCAAGAAAATCATTCTTGGTATTTCATTTAACCAAGAAAATATATTGGTTCTACATTGTATATAACATAGCATTGGAACCTACCACATCTGGCCTCTGCCTTTCTAATCTCATAGTATAAGGTCTTCTTATCATTTTTATTCATATTAATTCTTTAGTTTTTGTTAACACACATATCCTATATTTGAGTTTTTAATTTAAATTTTTGAGATTATAACTACTTATGTCATAACCCTTTTCCCTCTGCATTCCAACAATGAGGGAGTGCTCCTGTTTGCTCCACATCTTCTCCAGCCTTTGCTGCTGCTCATGAAAACCTATGTCTGTAAATAAGAAAACATCTCTCCTTCAAAAAAAGCCCACACTAACCTAAATAAAACTGACAAGACAGTTGTTGATCAGAAAATTCACACAATCGTGCTTGTAAAGAAGGACTGAAGAAGCTAGAGTCCAACTGGTCACCAACCCTGTGCCCTGACCTCCTCCTCTCCTTGCATAGCTCCTTTTATGGGACTCTATGTCATCTGAAGACACTTTCCTACTGCTCAAAGAACCTTGTATTGGAATATACTTGTAGGCAAATCCATGCTAACACATTAGCCACCATTTTGCTTTATTTGCCTACTCTGAATTTAGAATCAAGACTTCCTTCTGTTCTCCTCAAGCCTTTTAGATTTCTTATAGCACCACTTTCTTTTCCACAGTCTTTTGTTCTTCATGTATAAAGGCAGTCTACATTGCAGCTAATAGTGCCAGCCTGAATCCAGATATCCTGATTCAAATCTGAATGAGTTACTCACTCAGGTTCTCAGGTACCCCATCTGCAGATGGGGGTTGAATAGTCATTATTACCTCTTGGCTACCATGAGGATGAACTGATATAACACATATGCTCAGCCATAGCTCTTGGAGCTATTGTATGTAGATGGATATCAAATTGGTGTCCCTGTGAAGCAGACCATGAGATAAGGATTTAAGTGTGGATGGTTTACTTGGGAGGTACTCGCAGGGAATAGCAGCTGGAGAGTATTGTAGCTAGACAAGAAAGAAAAGAAAGCCAGTATGGGAATACATTCATGGTTAGATGAAGGAGATAGCAGCCAGGCTCGATGCTATTAAGAAGCCCTTGAATAAAAATCTTTCTTCAGGATTGTCCCACACATTAGATAGGGACACCAGAACATTGATTCTCTAACTCCAGTTCTTCCTTCACTCCTGGCAGGGCCAGGCTGATTTGCATGCAAGCAGAGCTTTAGGTGCAGCACTGCACGTACTTCGGGTAGAACACCATGGACATGTGACTTCTGAGGGGAGATGGGCACAGCTGCAGAACTCTCACCATCATTTCCCAGGACCTATTGCATTTTGTTTTCTTTGGCCTCAGATAGCTCTTTTTTTTTCCTCTAAATTTCCATTAACACAAACAGTCTGCACCATTCGGTGTTAGATTCTCTGCTGCCTGGTAAGGTTTTCACATCGACACATTTATCAAGGGTAAACAATTCATGTCTGATATACCTCCCATCCTTTTCTCAAAGCTGACTATGCCCTACAGGGCAAACAGTATGAACGAGTGAAAGGCAGCCATGCACTGGCTGTGGAGGCAGACAACCAGGAGTGTATTCTTGTGCTTCCACTTACAAAATGTACATCCTTTAGTGGCAGCATAATTCACTTCCATTTGTTTTGTTTTTTTTTTCCCACATAGAAAACATGGCAGGAAATCCTACTTCCCTATTGTGCTGTCATGATAACAATGAGGCTTCATGGACAAATGTCTGAATGAGGTCTTCTCAAGGAGCAGATGCTGGGTCAGGGGGTCTGCTGGATTTTCTAAGCTTTTTCCTATTTCCTTTTGTGTTGGTTGACTGTCTTGTACATTTATATAATGCATTTTAGTTGCTCCCTTCCACCCTGTACTCAACTCTTGCACTGGAGCTCCTCTTCCCCCACAGTTGCCTCTGCTGCTGCCTCTCTTTCTGTCACCTACTGAGCTTAATAAGAGACATTTGACCTTGTATAGAAGTCAGGGCAAATTGTCCATGGCTATACCACAAAGAAAAGTACACCCCCTCCCCCAACAGTTAATCAGTGCCAATGCTATGTCTTAGTTACTTTTCTATTGCTGTGATAAGATGCTATAACCAAGGCAACTTGTAGAACAAAGTGTTGGGAGCTTACAGTTTCAGAGGGTAGGTCTGTGTCCATCATGTTAAGGAGCCCAGCAGGTAAGCAGGTATGGTGCTAGAGCAGTAGCTGAGAGCTTATATCCTGATCCACAAGCAAGAAGCAGAGGGGGGGGGGGGGGAAAGAGGGAAGGGGCAAAGAATATGCGAGAGGGGGGGGGAGAGAGAGAGAGAGAGAGAGAGAGAGAGAGAGAGAGGGAGAGAGGGAGAGAGGGAGAGAGGGAGAGAGGGAGAGAGGGAGAGAGGGAGAGAGGGAGAGAGGGAGAGAGGGAGAGAGGGAGAGAGGGAGAGAGGGAGAGAGGGAGAGGGAGAGGGAGAGGGAGAGGGAGAGAGAGAGAGAGAGAGAGAGAGAGAGAGAGAGAGAGAGAGAGAGAGAGAGAGCACTAACTGGGAATGGCATGGGCTTTTGAAACTTCAAAGCCCATCTCTAGTGACATATAAGGTCATACCTCCTAATCCTTTCCAAACAGTTCTACCAACTGGGGACCAAGTATTCAAACATATGATTCTATAGGGGCCATTCTCATTTCCAAGCACCAAATTCCCTTGAGAAAGGTAGAGCAGCACAGGCCCCTCCTTCAGCCATGATGAAATGTTGATGGGTTAATCTTGTGCAAGTCTGATGCAGATAATCACAGCTTCAGTAAGATCATGGGTGATGTGGCCATGGCATGTCCAAAAGACGTCTTTTTACTTTACATCTCCCTAACCTAGACTATTTCTTTCTTCCCTCTCTACTGCTGGATTCTTTTGATTATTTAGAGTTTTGTCATTATGACTATATTTTAGTTTCTCATTTTGATTGTTTTATTTGTTTTTTTTAATGTCGTTAAACATTAGCTCAAGAAACATATTCATATTTCATGTATTAAAATATTGAGAATTTTTAAGGAAAATCAGTAATTAGGTGAGACTTTAAAATACATGAAGTGTGCCATATTTGTTTTTAAAATATTGAATGTGTCTATTATCTAAGACAATAATCAAAATTTTGAATTGCTTTTGCACATCCCAATATGAATCTACTCATATGAAAGAATATCAACAACGTTTTTTCTATACTCAGAAATTTCTTGCCTAGAGCATATTGGGAACTTCACAATACATTTAATCACCTTCAAGCTTTAGAGACTTGGTTCCCAGTGATTAGAGATCATGGACATTGAAGAAAAGTGTCTATGAGGAAGGCAACTACATCCCATATCAGAAACATTTGCATAAGTTTGTGCAAGAAAACAAAACAAATCCCTTGCCTTTACATCCTGATGACAAGGACCGTGGAAATCTAGGATAGAGGAGTGAGTTGGAAGAGAACATGGTATGTGTATTTTAATAAAGCAATTTGTCTATGGCTACACCCTGAAGAAAATGATACCCATTCCCCAACAACCATTAAGTGCCAATAGTTTCTCTGTGAGTGGTGGGTCCTTGGCCTTTCTTTTGTGATAAAATGTTTCTGAGCCCAATCTTATGCAAGTCTTGTACAGATAACCACAGAGGCAGTGCACAATTGACTCCTTACTCATCTCCTTAGCATATGGTACTGTGTAAGAGAACAACCCCAGTTTTTGAGACCCAGCTGAATAAAATTCAAAAGCCAGTCTGATAGTGACCAGTTGACTTTTTATATTTTTATGCATCACTTTCTCATTCATTGAAGAAAAGTATAATAGCAACAATTTTGCAAGGATTCAGTAGGAACATACATTTACTTGCTTGTTTAAACCTTCTCTCTCTCTCTCTCTCTCTCTCTCTCTCTCTCTCTCTCTCTCTCTCTCTTTCTCCCTCTCTCTCTTTGTGTGTGTGTGTATGTATGTGTGTGTATGTGTATGTGTGTGTATTATTATCATAGTATCTAAGAATTGTTAAGATTCTTGATTCATTTGAGTTCCCTTCCTGTCCCTTTTTGTCTCCATAAATTTCTGTGAAGATCATATTTCAAAGCTCTTTGGGGATTATAACAGAACTGTTAATTTACAATGAAAAGAACAAAAACCCATGAATCCATTTTCACTAAAGTCTGTGTTCATAAAAGTACAATCCGAATGCAATTTTTGTACGAAAAAAAATTTCTGTCTTCTAAGTAGCTGTTCCAGCGTTACAAGCACAGCTCTCTCAAGTGCTCTGAATTCTTTCATAGTCCACCATGGTGTTAGGGGTCAAGACTCGAGTCCTACACACTCTTCTGGCATCAGTAGTTAAAAGATGGCATATTTTTTGTGATAATTATTATTATTATTATTTTTTTAGAGACAGGATCTCACTATCTAACCCCTACTGGCCTGGAACTCACTATGTCAGCCAGGCTGACCTGAATTCCCAGAGATCCTCCTGCCTCTGCCTGTGTGACTCTTAAGCACGCCGAAACCTAGGTGGAAATGTTCTTAAGTGCTCCAAGCATATATTCAAATGATGCAGAAAGTGTGGGCCATGGAAATTATAATGAAAGGATGATTAGTTTAGAAAGGGAGAGGGGCTTTGTTGGCTAGGAAGGGTCAAGGGCTGTTGCTGACAATCAAAATCCTTCACATCTATGAGGCTGGTCAAGTAAGTCTTTGTGGGAATGTAGGACATAGCTCTACCTGTTTTCATAGAAAACATTTTTTTTTTTGGTGGCAAAACAAATCCAACAAGAATGGAAACTGCAAAGAAGCCTTCAACAACAATAACAATGAACAGGAACTTGAGTAGCAGATGAGTCCATCTACATGAACTAGCTTTACCTCTAGTAAACCCATTGTTTGAAAGCACTGGCACATCTAAAGCAGCCATTGGCACCTTGCCCCATCTCTTCCCAGAACCTCTTTTCATTCAGCTTCACTGTGAGGGTCTCCCTGGGGTAATCTAAGTTGCAGCTGCTTTTCTCACACCTTCTGTGTTCTTGGATCCCAGAATTTTTTTGATTTTTTTAATATTATTTTTTTTTTTAGGTTTCACTCTCAAGGGACTAGTTTTTCAGTCCCTGATTCTTTGTGCCAATTTATCACTGTTAAGTGCTGTAAAATTGCTGAGTGCCATCTTCAGAAAGCAAACAGTATATCAGCCTGTGTCCTGCTCCTAAACTGAAGTCCCTAGCATCTTCCACAAATATGCACTACATCAACAAAAATGAAACTCGGGAAACTTTATGTCTGTCACAGCAAAGACCCTCCTTTATTTTTTGCGTTACTTTAAAAATTCTCACACACAAAAATATTTTGGAGGGGCCAACACTTGTTTTATATGTAGTATTTCTTACATGTTTTAGGAAGAATGTATGTCTTTCTTAGACATCTGCATAAATTGGTTTGTAAAATAAACAGCACAGTTTCTCTTGTAGGCAGCTAAAATTATATATATATATGTTTATATGCATATGTATATATACTATACATATATTATATTATGTATATACATACATATGCTGCATTTCTTTTCCCTTTGAGAATTTATTTAAAATCTGAATATATTATTTTGCGAATCTGCCTGCTTGATTAATGTATTTTTTTCCAGCCTGATTCTGATCTACAAATTTTATAGCTGTTAATTTTATTTTAATCCATGCCCACTAAAGATAAGCATAAGCATTCCATGATGAGTGGTAGTCATTGTTTTCAGTTCCAAATATTGCCAACATTACTGTTAGTTCACATTGGAGTTTGGCCACTATGTATTGATGTATTCTTTTTTTCTAGGAGATGTGTAAGTTTCTTTATACTATATCTCATTATATGTTTACATCATCATCAATATATTGAATTGATTATAGAATATAATTGATTGACCTGAAAGAGATGGGTTTATATAAGATCCTAAGCACACTGTAAGGAAACCTCTAGTCCACATGAAGTCAATTTTTTTTTGTTTTGTTTTGATTTTTGTTTTTTTCTGAGACAGGGTTTCTCTGTGTAGTTTTGGTGCCTGTCCTGGATCTTTCTCTGTAGACCAGGCTGGCCTCAAACTCACAGAGATCTGCCTGGTTCTACCTCCTGAGTGCTGGGATTAAAGGCATGCACCACCGCCACCCGGCATGAAATCATTTTTATTCTAAGCATATTTATACAATTTACAAATATTTCATAATGCCTTATGCAGTATCTTTAAAGAGTATAAAACCATTATTTGACACTTGAATTTTAGTGCGCTTGGTTAATTTTGCACATCTTTATTTATTGGGCAGACAGTACTAATTCTCATGAGGATACATGCACTTTGCAATGTCTATAAAATACCAGGTCAGATGCTGAGATTAAAGAATACTTTCTTTCCCCCATTATTCTTGGTCTGAATTTACAGCTATGTAACTAGAACAAACAAAGAACATGGGGGAGGGGAGCAGGAGAGCCGTTTTTGCTTGTTTCTTTTATCTTTTTTAGACCTCGAGAAAGATAGCAGATACAGCATTCTGAGGGTACCTCTGGCTGTGTTATCCCTGGAAGGCTGTTACACATGAGTACTCAAAGCCTTCAAAAGCCAACGGTGATATTCAAAACCAAATAATAATGTGCTAGCCTCATTCACAATAATCACAGATAATGGAGAATTTGTGTCTGCCATTTCATTTTGAAGGTAAAATAAGGGACTTACTTTGGGGATTTCATATAACATCCTGGGCTGCATCAATAGACCTTGAATAACCTGAAATAAAGAGGTAATGAGTGCACTTGACTCTGCATCATTCAGACTTTTGCTGGAGCATCGGGTCCACTTCTGAGCTCCAGACAAAAACCAAAGAGGACTCAGAGCGTGACAAAGAGAGGAAGCAAAACCAGGCCTTGTTCACATATCAAGTGGTTGAAAGACCGTAATTGTTAGACAGACAAAGCTGTGCAGTAATCAAGGGCCTAGTTCTTGGAAGAGGCTGGTTCACTGTGGCCACTAATCTGAAATATAAGTAGTACAAGCCCCTGCAGTAAGCAGGCTTAAGCCACAGATGCAACTTCATGTTCTAATAATGAGGGAAACGTTTTCTATGGCAAACCTGCACGGTTCAGGTGGCATAGTAATTATTGCATGCAAGGATCAAAAATCAGGCACCTATAGTATCTTAGCAATTTGCTTACATTTACTTTTTTTTTCCTCCTGGTTTTAATTTTTTTTCATTAGACTGCCCTTTCTTCTCTCCTGTCTTTAAATTTAATTTTTTGCCTAATTGTTTTCTTGGAATGCCTGAAGGAAAGATGTTCATAGACATCATATCTCAGATAAAGTATTTCCTGTCATTTATTAAATTTTACTTATGTGAGTCATGTATTTACTGGTTCCCAAAAATTCTAATCAGGTATTGGTTGATAATTTTTTATATTGTCTACTGTTTTGAAGGAAACGGAAAAAAAAAATAAGTGAACACTGTAGTTAATCTATGAGGTATATTCTGTATTTTCATTTTTGAGAATTAAATATCAACTATACTGATATGCTTACACTTTGCTGTTCAATTATGCTAGTTTAAAGTATAATTCTAGATATTTAGAGCTTTTAAAATAAGCTTTTCTTTTAAAAACTTTTAATTTACTGAATTTTATACACACATGCATACACACCGTTTTGTTGAGCTCCGCACCCCATACCGTCCCTTATCCCTTCCCAGCACTTTTTACTCCCAATTTCTACATGTGCTCTCTTCAACACATGCATGCACACTGAGTCCCTTCAGTGTGGTCTGTATGGAGGGTGGAGGACCATCTACTGGAACATGGAGCATTGGTAGCATTTCAGGGCCTGAATCCCTTAAAAAAAAACCTTCCCCTTCCTCCCCCAGCAGCCATCAATGGCCAGTAGCTTCTCAGCTGGGGGTGAGACTTCATAAGCCCTTCTGCCATCCGTATTGGGATTTCTGCTAGCTTGATCTTCTGCAGATTTTGTTAACTAACACCTCATAGGAGTTCACTTTTTTAATATCAATATATCAATTATTATTGATTTGATTTACAAATTAATTAATGAATTTACACAATATTATCTAAAATTCACAATTATCTATACAGCCACTTTTACCTAACATTAATTTCTAGTCTAGGGTCCTATCCAGGATACCATTATTTTTCTCAATTATTTATCTCATCTTTAAAATCCTTTTGGCTGTAGCAGTTTCTCAGATTTTCTTGGTTTTTGTTTGTTTGTTTGTTTTTGTTTTAGAGACAGGGTTTCTCTGTGTAACAGCCCTACCTGTCCTGGAGATCAGGCTGCTGGAATTAAATGAGTGTGCCACCGCAGCCCAGCCTCCTTATTTTATGATACTGAAATTTTGTAGGAGTCCTGGTCAGGTATTTGAAGAATGCAAACCAATAGGGTTTTCTGAAAACTGGGGTTGTCTGTTTGGGGGTAGAAGCTAACAGTTCCATGAGCCTTATTGCTGTTAACAATCTTAGGTCAAGGTAGTATGGGTCAAATGAACTTATTTTTCACCTTATGTCTGTAAAGTCACTAAGAACAACTCTGAATAAGCACCAGTCAGGCATGTGTCACCTCCTTGAAGGCACAGTACATATATAAAATATTTGAAATTTTCCACACAAAATTTGCCCATTTTATATTAATTTAATTTAATTTAATTATTTATGAAGTCATTTGTGTTAACCAGCAAGAACTCACAGATATTTATTTCAAACTTCATTTTCAGACACAAGCTGATAATACTTATTGTATCGCTTACATTATTCCTCCTTTGGCCTTGGGAACTGTGTTCCTTAATCTTAATTGTCTATTGATCAGTTGAGAAGACCAAGAATAGTAGTGAAGCACATCTCTAAGGATGTCTGTGTGGGCATTCCAGAGAGAATTACTTAACGGAGAAAACCCACTTTGCACCTGGGGGACACTGTTCTGTAAGCTGGTGTCCCTGTGGACTAAAAGGAAAAACCTTTTAGATGACTCTTTTTAGAGAGTCTTATGGACTCTCTCATTTACTGGATGCCATGAAGTCAACTGCTAGGACCAACCAGGCCTTGACCACCATGGTGGCCCATGTGCATTGAACTCATGAGCTAGAGTGAAGTTCTTTTTCTCAGGTACATGTCATGGCAACAGAAAACTGCCCAACACCAGCACTCTGCGAATTGGTTTATTTTTTTGACAAGTCTGGATTGGTTTTGTTGTTGTTATCATTGTTAGAGTATAGTCTGTTTTGTATTTGGAAGCCTTTCTTATTTTCTGGCATCTTAAGTTTCTTGAAATTTATCACAGATATTATTCTTTCCATAACCCAGATTCAACCATTCCCCAAGGAGCTCAGGTTCCTTTTATTGGAAAATGGTAAGAAAATCCAAGGTTAAGATAGGTATGATTCTTGCTGGGGAGGTGTCATGACTTCTAGTCTTCCTTCACTGGCAGCATGGAAACCATGTCTTCCTCCTAATACATCTGTATGGATTCATTTCTACAACACTTATATGTGTAGCCATATGCACAAAAAGATGGATGGGTGGATAGACAGATGGAAAGAAGAATGTAAAGATGGTGTATGGATAGATAGAAAACCATGAATTCAATTAGAAATACTAATATTTCTCTCTAATTCATTACTGCATAGATAATTTGGTCTTCTATTTGTTGTTTGTAACCTAGTCTCCATGTGAGAAAATCAGCATGTACAATATTTACTGCTTATACAATTGCTCAATTCCAATGGTCTTGCTCCATTTATCTTAGTGATGTTGAAGTATGTAAATGGAAACTGGACCTTTCTCCCAACTTTGATAAAAATTCCAAGGTTATTTTTTTCTTAAAAAAAAATGATTCCAACCCTACAATCTCTATTAACTTAAAATATATTATATCCCTATATATTTTCCATGCATTAATATTAGTACAATCAACTTTATGTTGTTCACAAAAACTTGGTGACACAGAATATGGAAATTTTTAGATATTTCCACAGTGAAGGTTATTGATTCCCTTCATCTCTTTTTCTAGCCACCACACTCTTCGTGTGACAATAATTCATTTGCAAGACTCGTTTGAGGTTTTGTATACAAATGTCTGTAGTTTGGGGGAGGATTACTAACCACTGCAGGTTGACTATCTTTTGCTGGAAGCTCCAGGAGAGAGGTACCTTGCAGGACACAGCTGTAGCAATTCTCTTGGCCATACTTTCAGTTACAAGCAACCTTGTAATCACAAAGGAAGCAAAGATTTGGCTTCAGACATTAAAATAACTGTTTTTGAGGTGCCTACGTGGTTCAGAGCTCTGAAGAATAGGTTTTTTTTCATTTCATACAAAGTAACAACCCATATTTTCAATGAATTACGTAAGGAAAAGCCATGTTAAGACCTTGCATAAAATGGTTAATATGCCTATAATTTGCATTTAGTATTTTGTTAAGTTGAAAGCTAACATTAGAGTTGCACTGTAATAATGCATGAATCAGAGGACTTAGGAACATATTCATTTTTGCCTTGGGTTCTAACAAAAGTATATGTCCAAATAGTGCTTTTGTTTGTACTTTAGATTTTAGGAGGAAAAAGAAAAAAAAAGCCTTTCAGCCCACAGAGAAATACAATGTGAACATAATTCTCAAGGTAGGCAAAATAGCAAGTAAAATAAGTTGGCTTTTGTCATCCTCTTTGGAATGGTAGCCTTTTGCCACGTCTTGACATTATCTTCCCATGATGGAACATGGAGTCATTTATTTGTGGGCACTGAGGATAAAAAGATTTGTGAAAAATAGACATAGTAAGTGGTCATATGAATTTATAATCAAATGGAGACAAGCAAGCATTAATAGCATTAATCAAATTCATTCCCCCCACTCTTTTTCTCCCATCTGCCCTTTCTACCTCCCTTTTTTCTTTCTTTTCTTCTCTCCACCATGAAATGGGTCTTGAAGTTATAAAAGAACCATACACAGAGTTCAATCTAACAGATTGGCCTGTTTGGGGAGACCCAGAATGTCTTTCTATGGAAGGCTTGTTCCAGCTGTGATTTGAAAAATCAGTAAGAATTAACCAGGGAAAGAAAAACAAGAGAGAGAACCCTATGTATGTGATGAACAAATCATTGTCAAAAGAGCCCAGCTGGGGGCACCACACAGGACAGAGAAGAAGCTTAGCAGAGGTATGAGGCTACCAGGCTGAAGATCCTCACAGAATTCAGGTGTCAGTGGGTAGCTATTGCATTTCCAATGTTAAGAGTTCACTTCCCATCCAAGCTTCTAACATTTCCATTTCCCGGTTTTCTTAGAAAAGAACATTCTGGTTAGGAGGAGTGTGGTTTACATTTACTGTGTGTGTGTGTGTGTGTGTGTGTGTGTGTGTGTGTGTGTGTGTGT
>CABHPQ010171687.1:0-41603 GCA_902168405.1 Peromyscus aztecus | reverse complement strand
AGGTCCCCATCTCCTAAATAAGTAAGCAGATATCAAAATCCATTTTCCTGCTAAGGCTTAATGATTATCAGATCTCCCAAAAGAAGACTGTTTATGGATTATTCCTCAGATAAGACGCTGTATTAGTATAGAGTTGTTTTTGGTTTTTTTGTTTTGTTTTGTTTTTATTGGTTGGCTAGAGTTTTGTTGTTTTTGTTGTCATAATATTACAGACTGGGTAAGTTACAAAGAAAAGATGTTTGTTTAGGCTTATAGTTCTGGAGGTGTGCGATCCAGGGGGCCCCTTCTTACTAACAGTCTTTCAGTGATAGAGCATCCTATGGCAAGAGATACATGGCATGCATGTTTGCATTTGTTTGGTCTCTGTCCCTCTTGTTTAAAAAATAAAATAAAAAATCTTACGACTCACTCCAGAGGCAGACAGAGCAATAGATCTGAGTTCGAGGCCAGCCAGAACTCCATAGTGAGACCCTGTCTTAAAACCAAACAAAAACCTCTCCAGGTTAATCATGGGTGTTCCACCCTCGTGCCCTTATCTAAACCTCGTCAGTCCCCATAGCTCAGTCTCTAAATACCAACAGAGACCTGACTGCCTCTGCCTCCTAAGTACTGGGATTAAAGGTGTGCACCACCATGCCTGCCATAAATCCCAGTTTCTAAATAATGAACCTCTGGATGAAAATACCACTTGTATAAAAACAAATGATTATGTTAAAATCCCGTTTATAAATTATGATTTCTATAGCTGGGTGTGGTAGTACCTGCCTATAATTCCAACACTTGGAAGATAGCTGAGACAGAAGGTTTGCCATGAGTTTGAGGTTAGCCTGAGCAACATAATGTGACTTTCTCAAAAACACCAAAAGAAGGACTGAAGAGACGGCTCAGCAGTCACCAGCACTTGCTGCTCCTCCAGGGGACAGGGTGCAATTACCAGCAGCCACAGAGTGGCTCACAACCACCAAAATAGCAGTACCAGTGGATCTGACAACCTCTTCTGGCCTCCATGGACACCAGCTACACCTGTGGTACACAGACATGCAGGCAAACGCTGGCGACCCACGGGAGAGAAAAACGGTGCTTTCTGCAGTGCACGTGTTTAAAATACCAGTCATGGTACTCTTCCTGCAGGCCTCCTTCGGCTTCTGAATTCCTGCTTCGCAGAAAGCAATGGCAGCCCGAGTTCTTGTAATTGGCAGTGGAGGAAGGGAGCATACCCTGGCCTGGAAACTTGCACAGTCTCGTCATGTCAAACAAGTGTTGGTTGCCCCAGGAAATGCAGGCACTGCCTGTTCTGGAAAGATCGTAAATGCTGGTAAGTATGTCTCAAAATGGGAGCTGGTGGTTAATATTTGTTGATAGTAAATGATAGCTTACATAGGACCTTTAATAAGGTGGGCTTCTATTTAAAATGGTAACGTGAATTCTATCTCTGTGATAAACATAAGGTAGTGTATTTTAAGCCTTCTTAACCACTGTGATTGAAAAGGTAGCAGGTGCCTAACGTAGGTTAAAAGCATTTTATGTGTGTTTATGGAAAAAGAGTTTCTGAGTACATTCTCTGGGTTTTATTTGTTTACTGTGTAACCAACACTGGTGACAAGGACAGTCACATTACTGATGCTGCAGAGTCACTTAACTGGCCACAGTGATAATAGGCTACTGAGCGTCATTTAACCTAATGCACTATTTGGAATTTCTCTTGGTGAAAATTACTAACTGTACCCACAAAAGCAAAGCCAACAATTACCTTAGTTTTTAATTACCTTAAGGATAGTACTTAAGTTTATTTGGTTAACCGAAGATATTTTTGTACATGTGTGGGTTTATGTTTTCTGTTCACAGCTGTCTCCATTGATGATCACACTGTCCTTGCTCAGTTCTGCAAAGAAGAAAAGATTGAATTTGTGGTTGTTGGACCAGAGGCCCCTCTGGCTGCAGGTAAAGTTCATTTCTCTTTGTTACAACACACTCAGTACCAGCAGAAGTTTAGAGATCATTTAATCCAGTTGGTGGATGGGAATTCATAATAACGCATTAGAAGAGGCTCTTTCAGCCCCTTAAAGTTGGTGGGTTTCAGGTTTTTGGGTTTTTTTCCCCAGACTTCAGTAATAAAATGAAACAGGGATGAAATTCTGTCTTTTCTGCTCTGTTCTAGCATCTTTAGTGATGTATGTATTCAATAGGACAAATCCAGATATTCACATAGAACAATTTACTTTTACTAGTTTTTTTTGTTTGTTTGTTTGTTTGTTTGTTTGTTTGTCTGGATGTTTTGTTTTAGAATGAGTTCTAGTTATAGTGCCCAAGTTGATCTACAGTTTGTAGATCCTACTCCATCATCTCAGTTAGCTGGGAATAAGGTGCCACATTGCACAGCTCTTTTTGTATGCCTAGAATCACCTCTTAGTAATATTCTGCTAATAAATAAAGACAACATGGAAAACTTAAGCTAACTATCAGTTCGACTGCCCTTTGACTAACCATAGATTTAATCTAATCATAATTCATATTCAGTGAAAATCCCTAGGCAGATCGTGGATCATCTAGATTTCTGTTTGCTTCTGTAGGGATTGTTGGGGACCTGACCCGTGCAGGAGTACGATGCTTTGGCCCCACAGCCCAAGCAGCTCAGTTAGAGTCCAGTAAAAAGTTTGCCAAGGAGTTTATGGACCGACACGGAATCCCAACTGCACAGTGGAGAGCATTCACCACACCTGAAGATGCCTGCGGCTTCATTATGAGGTGGGTGGAAGGTAACATTTGAAGACAGGTGTTTCTTTTTTTTTTTTGGTTTTTCGAGACAGGGTTTCTCCGTGTAGCTTTGTACCTTTCCTGGAACTCACTTGGTAGCCCAGGCTGGCCTCAAACTCACAGAGATCCACCTGGCTCTGCCTCCCAAGTGCTGGGATTAAAGGCGTGCGCCACCACCGCCCGGCAGGTGTTTCTTAATGAATGTGAATATAAAGTCACTTTCATTCTGAAAACACATTGTTTAAGCTGACCAGTGGTGGTACATACCTCTAATACCAGGAGGCAGAGGCAGGTGAATCTCTTGAGTTTGAAGACAGCCAGGCCTATGGAGTTTAGAGAAAAATCAAAAAGACAAAGATAAAAAGGAAACACAGAGTTCAGTTCTGAGGCTTTCACAGTTTATGTTGAATTAGTTATGGAAAAGGTAACTCAATAAAAGTTTCCTTTTCAACACCACAATAAGATGGGATTCTCCAGCACTTGGAAACAGAAGGAAGCTGAAGGATCAGTTCAAAGCCAGCCTGGGCTACATGGACCCAGTCTCAAACCAAAAGGAAAACAAAAACTTAGGATTCTGTGCGTTTCCCGTAAATAATCTTGTAAGTTATATGTTACTGTCTTCACTACTGAGTAATCTCCAAGAGGAAGTACATACTGTCCTGCAACCGACAAACACAGTGACATGTTATCACAGCAACAAAGTCTTCAGCTAATGGCCATCCCCCTGCTTTAGCTTCCCAAGTGCTGGGATAATAGGTGTGAGACACCGTACCTAGATTTTTAATTTATTTATTTATTTATTTTTTTAGATTTATTATTTTATGTGTATGGGTGGTTTCACCTGCATGAATGGCCTGGTGTCCAACAGAGCGGGAGGAGGGCTTAGATCCCCTGGGATTGAAGTTAATGGACAATTCTGAGCTGCTGTGTAGGTGCTGGGAATTGAACATGAGTCCATTAAATATCCTTCTCTCCACTTGTAGAAACCTTTGAGAAGTCAGTGGGTTTGCAAGCGTGTGCCTCTCCCCCTCTTTCCCTCCCTGCCACTCAGCATGTTTTCCTTTCAGTGGGGTCAGGTTCTTTTTTTAACCACTTACTGTGTGTGTATGACTTGTCACATCCATAGAATCAGAGGACAACTTGTAGGAGTCAGGTCTCTCCTACCGCCATGTGGGTTCCAGGGCTCGAACTCAGGTGAGCCACCTCGCTGGCCCAGGTTCATTCTTTACTCATTCTTCATCACACAGGGTTTCTTAAACACTGAACACTGTTATTATCCTAGTAGCCAGATGCCTTGGGTCAGTGATGGCTGTGTTACTTACTTTGGTTAAACTTCCTTCCAGATCTCCAGTCCCATTCCATTGCTTTGCGTGTTTCTGGAAGTGGTCTGTGGATATCCATCTGCCTATGTTAGTCTCACAAGGCAGTATCAGGCAGTATCTTTGACTTAAGTGAGATTCTCTGCTTTATATCTTACAGATTATTTCATGTCTGCTCTACAAATCTGCTTAATTTTTTAAAGAGTATTGCTTATTTGACCTCACTATATGTGAAAAAAGCAAAATTGTACGTGCTGTATGATCAGAATTATAAAGGAATATATGAAAAGAAAAATCTTGACAAGAAGTACCTGAAATGATACTGGAGTAATATTTTTTTTCTGTGTACATTTTAATTTTGCTGAAGCATACTATTACAAATCACAAAACCGTTTAAATGTTTGCATTGTGAGGATTTTGTTGGATGATCAAAGCTGCCCTGTCTTCACAGTGCAAACTTTCCTGCTTTGGTTGTGAAGGCCAGTGGCCTTGCTGCTGGGAAAGGAGTGATTGTTGCAAAGAGCAAAGAGGAGGCCTGCAGAGCCGTGCAGGAGATCATGCAAGTAGGTGGATGCTTCTGAAAGGTTTGTTCTCTGTGTATATGAATAAGTACTGCAAGTTTACAAAGTGGCCTCCAAGTGTCCCAAACACACTGGAAAGTTGGTTTTCCTTGTACTGTGTGTCATCCATATCTAGAAAATGGCTAGTACAGAGCTATGCCAATTCCTAAACCATGGCTCATTCTTTTGAAGTAAGTTCTAGCTTACTGGAAGGCAGAGAGTCTTTGACCCATGGGATTTACAGATAACTCAACGCATCCATGAGAACAAGTTCCAAGTCTTAACAAAAGCAGAGTGGTTGGTGGATACACTATTTATTTATTCATAATCCATATTGATGATTACGACTTTACCTCTTAGAGAAACCTATTTTCACATTTGTGGTTTTGTTTAATTTTATAGACAAAACCTACATGGTCATACAGGAATAAAGATCAAATGGTGATCAGGAAAGTGTCAGAAATGTGAGCTCTACCTGCTGCCACACCATAGACATGGGAAATTCACATGTTAGGTCTTCGGAAAGAAGTTACAATGCTCGTGTGCTTTAAGATTTACCAAGCCTTTTATCTTTAACTACGATTAGGAAAAGTCTTTTGGAGCAGCTGGAGAAACGGTTGTTGTGGAAGAGTTTCTGGACGGGGAAGAAGTGTCTGTACGTACAGCCGTTTCTTTGCCTTTACCACGCCCAAAAACAGACTCCATTTACTCTGTTAGTGTCATCTGAGAACAGGAGCCCAGCAGTTTAAAACAAGGGATTTGTACACTCTTAAGATTCAGATGAGAAAACGTGTGTTCTCTTTTTAATCATCCCCTAGACCAGGGGTTCTCACCCTTCCTAATGCTGTGTCCCTTTAATACAGTTCCTCATGTTCTGGTGACCCCCAACCACAAAATTATTTTCATTGCTACTTCACGATTGTAATTTTCTACTGTTCGGAGTTGTAATGTAAATATCGGTGTTTTTCGATGGTCTTAGGAGACCCCTGTGAAAGAGTCAGTTGACTTGCCACCGCCAACACTCCCATCCTGTCATCCCAGGGGTCACTTGTTGAGAACCACTGCCCTAGGCATTGGTGGGGACACTTGGATGTAAGTCACGCTGTGAAGGTTCTATACATTCATGGTCTTTGTTTCACATAGAGCTTATTACACAGTAAGTGCTGGAACAGCATCACCTTATATACAGCATGAGTGCCTGGCAGTCTCAACAGTAGGAAGGTTGCTGTTTGTCCTGGATAGAAGCCCAGTTTGTCCCTAGGTTGCTACAATGACAGCTCCTTTACAAGTTGAATATCCGCCGGGCGGTGGTGGCGCACGCCTTTAATCCCAGCACTCGGGAGGCAGAGCCAGGCGGATCTCTGTGAGTTCAAGGCCAGCCTGGGCTACCAAGCGAGTTCCAGGAAAGGCGCAAAGCTACACAGAGAAACCCTGTCTCGAAAAACCAAAAAAAAAACAAGTTGAATATCCAAGATCTTCTGGTTCCTGCCATGTGACTTGGAATTATTATTCAAGTTTTCTTCAGAAATGAAAACCTTTCTCTAAGAGGAGTCCTGTTTGACTTCCTGACTAATCTGTTTTCTCCACAGTGTCTGTGTTTCACTGATGGGAAGACAGTGGCCCCAATGCCCCCAGCACAGGACCACAAACGATTGCTGGATGGAGATCAGGGCCCCAACACAGGGGGAATGGGAGCCTATTGCCCAACACCTCAGGTACTGTATGCTATCACTAATCAGTAGTCTGGCAGTCTTTCAAATGAGAAGTCACTTCTTTGGGTCTCTAATAACCGCTTCTAAAAGGCTTTGAGGAACTAACAGCCAATCTAAGAAACAGGAACTACAGTGAGGTCTGACTATATCCTCTCCCAGCTTGTGTACACCCGTATTTTAATCCCGTGAGACCTAAAGTTATTCTCTTCCTCTCGGGATCCAGGGCCCAGCACATAAAACAGATATGTATATGTAATATAATGAGTTGAGATCCAGGACAAGCCATAATTGTGCTCTCTCTACTTCAGACTGGCAGGCAATAGTCCCAATTTCTGGGTAGTTTTGTGTAACAAAATCTGCTAGCCAGATGTAGTGCTGCACGCCTTTAATCCCAGCACCCAGGAGGCAGAGACTGAAGGATCTGTCAGTTCAAGGACAGCCAAGGCTACACAAAGAATCTCTGTCTCAAAAGAACAAAAAAAGAAAAGGAGAAAAGAAATCTCCATTGTTGAAATAGAATGGATTAGCTCTCTAGAAATCATTTTTATTTGTTCTAGGACAGCCTGGGCTACATAGTGAGACCCTATCTTGAAAAAGGGCAAAGCATCTTTTTATAGGTTTCAGTAATAGTGGTTTTTGAGATGACTGTCTGTAAGCCTAATTTCCACAATTAAGCTTACAAGCTCATATGCATAAATATGTAGGCTTAAAATTTGCATGGACGATACTAGAAGAATACACTAAGGAGCATGAGGAGGGGAAAGAACTCTTCCTTTTAGCATTATGTCTGAGGAAACTTTAAGTGAGGTACTTTAAGGTGCATATTTTTCAGCCCTAGTGAGATGAACTCGTGATTGCCACTGGTGCACTGAGAGGAAGTGAGGAGCCTGTACTTCTGTCCTTGACATCGTTTACTGGGCTCAGAGCGTTAGGGTTCTGATGTGTGTGGTGAAGTCGTACGGAAAAGTGAAATAGACAGACACCAACGTTTGCCACAAATGTGTCCTTGAATAGGAAACATTTTCTCTCTTAGAGTTCTTTCCTGTTCTGTAAAGATAAGAGCCATTGTGAGAGTGTTTTGTTTTGGCTCTCTATGGCCCTGGCTGGCGTGGGACTCTTTGTGTAGGCCAGGCTGCTCTCAAACTCACAATCTACCTTCCTATGCCCCCCGGAGTTAGGATTAAAGGAGTACACCTTCACACCCAGCCTGAAACAAATTTTTTTTTTTTAGAAAAAAAATTACATTTCAATGTTTCTGTATGTTCCCCAGGTTCCTAAAGATTTGTTACTGAAAATTAAAAACACTATTCTTCAGAGAACCGTAGATGGCATGCAGCAGGAGGGTGTGCCTTACACAGGTAAGCAGGCTGCCGAGGATCGTTATATAGGAATGTTCTGCTTTGCCTGGAACCTTGTTCTCTTTCTACAACTTTATTAAAATGGTTAGTATTAGAAGCTTATGGACAGTCTAGGACGGGGGTCGTAGCTTGGTTGGTAGAACACTTGCCTGACATACATGAAGCCCTGGGTTCTATCTCTAGGACCATACACTTGGGTCTGGTGGGGCACACCTATAATCCCAGCACCTGGGATATGGAGGCAGGAGGATCAGAAGTTCAAGACTGTCCTCAACTACAAAATGAGTTCAAGTTCAACCTGAGATACGTGAGACTATGTCTCAAAGAAACACTTCATAGTCTAGGTGTTATAGTTATAATGCAATGTTGTCATTACATCATTACAGACTTCCTTTCTCTCTCTCTCTCTCTCTCTCTCTCTCTCTCTCTCTCTCTCTCTCCCTCTCCTCTCTCTCTTTCTCTCTCCCTTTTTAATAAAGGAATTCTCTATGCTGGTATCATGCTGACCAAAGATGGCCCCAAAGTTTTGGAGTTTAATTGCCGTTTTGGTGATCCAGAATGCCAAGTGGGTAACAATCCATAAAATTGCCTGGCATGGTGGTATGTGTCTTTAATCCCAAGACTTAGAGGCAGAGGCAGATAGATCTCTGAGTTCAAGGATGGCCTGGGCTATGGAGAGACACTATAATAACAATAATAATAATAATAATAATAATAATAATAATTTTTAGAAGAAAAGCATTGTTTTGTTCTCACAGTTTATCAGTCTTGAAATAATTGCTTTGGGGAACATTTCAGTTGCTATCCCAATGAATAAAGTGGAAGAAATAAATAAAGGGAGGGCTATTAAAGTTCATCTCATCTACCATATTGATTCTGTTCTTCCAGGTAATCCTCCCCCTTCTTAAAAGTGACCTTTATGAAGTGATTCAGTCCACCTTAGATGGCCTGCTGAATACATCTCTGCCTGTTTGGCTAGAAAACCACACTGCCATAACTGTTGTCATGGCCAGTAAAGGGTATCCTGGAGCCTATACCAAGGGTGTGGAGATCACAGGTGAGTAGTGGCTAAGAGTTTGGGTTACCGTGGAACCGTGACTGGTGCACAGCAAGCTCCTCCCGTGTGACTGAGCGAGCACCTTTTCCTCCCACGGGTCTGAAACCATCCGACCCTGGAGAGATTCTTGACCCCATCGCTTAGTGTATGTAAAGAGCTGCCGTTTGTTTCCTTTCCTGCACCAGGAAACGTGAGTGACCCAGTCAGGTTTCTGGAGTAACCCCACTGCAGCCTCGCACTTCCACCTTCCCAGAGCCAGGGTGGTAGTGGATGTGAGAATGTTGGCATGAGTCAGGTTTTAAGGACACGAGCTCTGCTTCATGCGGTTTGGCCATTAGAGTACGGCGTGCCGGGTCACTGTTTCTGTGGCAGAATTCCAAGTCTGAAAGGGCCAGTTTCTCCCTTTACCCCGTTTTTTAACAGGCCATGAGGTAGCTGCTTGAATGGCATTAAGTCTGTGTAGAAATGAGATTGAGGTGCCAGACAAGTCATGCCTTATGGCCAAAGACCTCTGTGGTCCCTGGCATCCTGTAGCGTAGCATTTATTAGTACTCACATAGTGTGTTTGGTTCAAGAACTTTATTCTCTTGGCCAGAAAAATAAGCAAGAAGTCTGTCATCTTGTAACCTCAATGTCAGGAACTGTTTGCTTGTGAACAAGAGAACAGAGAAATGAGGTTGAACCAAGAGCCTTTGTATTGATGAAATTTCCCCTAAGAAGTGTAACAGTGATTCCAGTCAAGCAGTATTGGACAAACCAGCGGCCATAAAGTTTGTACTGGGTGGCACTGTGCTGTCAGAACGCTCAGAGAAACCTTGGCTCACACATTACCACAGCTGCTCTGGAGAGAAGGGGGATAGGAGACTGCAGGTGAGAGGGGCTGGGTTAGAACTGGCTGTTTCCCATGTTAAAACAGTCTAGTTCTCATCTTTAACCCTCTTGTGAAGACAGCTTAACTGTGCTGTAGTCGTTCCCCCCCCCTCATGGAAACTAAGACTTTGTTCTGTTTTTTCTCATTGCCCAGAAACTGGAATTTTTAAATGAGAACCACAGCACGGGATGAAATGTTATTTCATAACTTTGTTACAGGGCATGATGGTGTACGCCTTTAGTCCCAGGACTTGGAAGGCAGAGAGGCAGGCAGATCACTGAGTTTGAGGCTAGCCTGGTCTACATAGTGAAGACCCTGTCTCAACAAACGAACAACCACTTTTTTCACTCTGCTTTTTACAGGGTTTCCTGAGGCCCAGGCTTTAGGACTCCAGGTATTCCATGCGGGCACTGCTCTTAAAGATGGCAGAGTAGTAACCAGCGGGGGCAGAGTCCTCACGGTAACAGCCGTCCAGGAAGATCTGGTGTCAGCCCTTGAAGAAGCCAGGAAAGGACTCGCTGCTATAAAGTTTGAGGGAGCAGTTTATAGGAAGGACATTGGCTTCCGGGCTGTGGCCTTCCTCCAGCGGCCCAGGTAAATGTTCCCTGGGTGACAGACGGGGCAAGGTTCAGAACTGGCCTGCGTGGCTGTGGAGGAAGTTCTCCCAGCCCTGTGCCGTCGTCCTGTAGTCTGTCTGTGGAGCTGACTGGATCTTGGTATGTATTTTGTTGGAATCTTAACTATTAAAGGCTGAGACAAGAAGGGTATCTCAAAATTGAGGCCAGTCTATAGTAAGGCTTTACATGTCTGCCCCCCCCACCCCCCAAAAAAACTGATCACTGATCAAAGCAATAGTTGAATAAATGGGAAACTCTTCTTGGCAATAGCTTATCTTTGACAGTTTGTCAAGATTACAGTGATGAAGACTTAACCTGTGAGTCATTATGTAGTTAAACATTCTTGAGCTTGAATCACGGTTCCTGGTTTGTCCTTTAGCTATTACTTGAAGTGTTTTTAATTACTGATTCATTTATTAACAGATACTTCCTTATGAAATAAATAAATCTGGTTGCCACATGAGTGTTTTGATTTTTTTTTTAAATATCACATAGTGTATCACATTTACGTTTATTTAGTTTTTCAGTGGGTGTGTGGGGGGGGTGTATATGTGTGTGGTGAGTGTTTTGCCTGAGTGTATGCATGTACACCACATGTGCCTGGTGCCCTCGGAGATCAAAGAGGACATTGGGTCCCATGGAACTGGGCTTAGGGATGACTGTGAGCCACCATGTGGGTGCCAGGAACCAAAACCAGATCTGCAAGAGCAACAAGTGCTCCTAACCACTGGGCCATCTCAAAAAAAATTAATTTTTAGCAGCTTACGTTATAGCATGAGTGAAAGACAGGTTTTTAAACCCTTCTGTAATATAGTACACTAAAATACTGTGCCAACTCAGAAATTCCCTACCTTAAGACACTGAAGTTTGGTTTGGTTTTTTTGTTTGTTTGCTTGATTTGGTTTTGTCTTTTTAAACCAAGTTGCACCACGACACCCTGGCTGGCCTGGAAGTCACAGAGAACTTGCCACCATCCCCAGCAAGGAACTTAAATCCTGTTGGTTGGTTGGTTGGTTGGTTGGTTGGTTGGTTGGTTGGTTGGGTTGTTTTTATTTTGGTTTTTTTGAGACAGGGTTTCTCTGTGTATCCCTGGCTGTCCTGGAACTCAGCGATCCGCTTGCCTCTGCCTCCACCTCCCGAGTACTAGGATTAAAGATGTGCGCCACCACCACTTAAATCTTGACTGTAGTCTGAGTTTTTCAAGATGAAAAAACATGAGAAGTTACAATGCCAGTTGTTACCTGTAGGTTTTGTGTCCTGTATGGAGTGACCCTGGACTGCAGGCACTGAGCTGGTTAGCAGTCCTCAAGTACCCTAGCAGCTTGTCTTAAACCATTTCTGCATCTGGCACTGCATCCCAGTAAGCCAATCTCTCTTTTTTCAAGGGGAAACTAATAAATTTACAATGCCATTCACAAACTTGACTTCTACGTGACAGACCTGTGCTTTTATAAAGCCATATCAGAGACTTGACTTCTACGTGACAGACCTGTGCTTTTATAAAGCCATATCAGTCATGTATCTCCGGCCCTGAGCTATGAGAACTGATAGATGGTACCATGGGGCAGGAAGAACTCCTGGTTTGGGGGGATATTTTTACAATCCTAGTTCCTTTTTTTTTTTTAAATTTGGTTTGGCATTTCATTCCTACTCAGCTGAAGTTGGCTTGAGAATGGATGGTGTAAAGCGCTCTATTTAAAAGTAGAAGGGGCCAGGCAAGGTCCTGTGTCAGCACTGGAGAGGCTAAGACTGCAGTGTTGGGAGTGTGAGGCCAGTTTAAGCTATTCAGGAAGAAAAAGATAGAATGGTAGTGTGCAAGTGAGAGTCAGGACTGCAGAGTTCCCGTGGAACAGATACACAAAGTTTCCATTTTACTAGGTGAGAAAAAAATGGGTGGTGATGATCCTGCACCAAATTGTGCCACTCGGTTGAACAATACACTTGAAAGTGTATTGCTAAGATGGCAAATTGTGTGTGTATTTTACTACAATTTAGAAAAAAATTGAAGCCAGGTGTGGCAACTGGGAAGGATGAGATGCACATTTCAGTTCCTAGTGCCTGCTCTAGAACACTTATATCCAAATCTGTGGGGTACAGGCACTGACTTAAAACATTTTGAGCAACTTACTGGATATGAAACCAAGTGAAATGTCCTCTGCTATTATTTTTCCCTTTACAAACTCGTGTGTGTGAGTGTGTGTGTGTGTGTTCGTTCTCCCATGTGTGGCCATACGTGAGTATGTACCTACATGTGGAGGCCTGAGGTTGATATCAAGAGTCATCTCTACTCTTCCACCTTATCCTTTGAGAGAGGGTCTGTCAATCAAACTCAGCTCCCTGGTCTGGCTGGTCTCCAGCCAGCTTGATTGGGGATCCCCTGTCTCCACTTTCCCAGGATGGAGTTATAGGCAGGCAGCCATCTCCATCCAGCATTTCTATGGCAAGTGCTTTATCCACTGAGCCATTTCCCTAGCCCATACATGTGTTGTTTGTTTGCTTTGTTCGAAATAAAAATATTTGTCCCTGCTGGGTGTGGTGTTGCAAGCCTTGAATCCCAGCAGAGGCAGGGGCAAGCAGATCTCTGAGTTCCAGGACAGCCTGAACTACATAGAGAGACCCTCTCAAATAATAATTTTCCCTGGCATTAAGGTAAAATCTTAGTTTTCATTTTCATTTCCTTAGGGGCCTGACTTACAAGGAATCTGGGGTAGACATTGCAGCCGGAAATATGCTGGTTAAGAAAATTCAGCCTTTAGCAAAAGCCACCTCCAGACCAGGTAACTTAGACCCTGTACTCTGCAGATAGATTAGTGGTATTGGGAATTGATTTGGGCCTTCCATTTAGCTGAGGGAAGTTTTTCAAATTTTTGCTCGATGTCCTCTAAGTCATTCTTAAGCCAAGCACATCATCTCCTGCTTTCTTTTTTTTTTTTTTTTTGGTTTTCCGAGACAGGGTTTCTCTGTGTAGCTTTGCGCCTCTCCTGGAGCTCACTTGGTAGCCCAGGCTGGCCTCGAACTCACAGAGATCCGCCTGGCTCTGCCTCCCGAGTGCTGGGATTAAAGGCGTGCGCCACCAACGCCCGGCTTTCTCCTGCTTTCTTGATCAGTTCTCTGTGCACATGGGCTCTTTTCCCACTCTCAGCAAATGTAGGTCTTAGATTAGCCATTGTCAGGAAGAAAGTTGGAATAGTCATGTTGGACTCATCGATTAAAATGCAACAAGTAACTAACTCATCTCCTGTCCAACAGGCTGCAGCGTTGACCTTGGAGGCTTTGCTGGTCTTTTTGATTTGAAAGCAGCTGGTTTCAAAGATCCTCTTCTGGCCTCGGGAACAGATGGTGTTGGGACTAAACTGAAGGTAATCAGACACTCGTGATTCAAGGCTTTGTGAAAGAGAAAGGGGAATTTGTCTTTCAAATGACTTTTATGTTTATCAAGTAGCCATTTCTTAACAGCATGCATGCGCTAAAAAGAGCCCTGGCAGCTAACCATTTATTTTAACCATATAGCTCAGGCGCACATTTTAAACAGTAGTGTTCGGGTTCCTTTGGTTAAGAGGAGTAGAACAGGGGTGTTGCTGCGTAACCTGTCCTCGTCTGAGGTGTTCTGAGCAGATAGCCAGTCCGTGGTGCTGGCTGATCTCTGGGTGAACCGACAAGTTGAAGGCAGTGCTGATCCCTGTGGGGTTGTCTGTCTGTGGGGTTGTCTGTTTTCTGCAGATTGCCCAGCTGTGCAATAAGCATGACACAATTGGTCAAGATCTGGTCGCCATGTGTGTCAACGACATCCTAGCCCAAGGAGCAGAGTCCCTCTTCTTCTTAGACTACTTTTCCTGTGGAAAACTTGACCTCAAAACGACTGAAGCTGTAGTTGCTGGAATTGCTGAAGCTTGTGGACAAGCTGGCTGTGCTCTCCTGGGTATGATCCATTGACCCACGGGTCCTCTACTGCCTGTTGGTCATGTAGAACTTAATGGGATTGCCGTCGTGGAGGAGACTTTAGATCACAAAACAGGGAAAGGAAATGTAGATAAAACGACCTGCGATAATCTTAGACCCTGTCCCAGTCCCATACTCCTGAACTGCCAGGCAGGCTGTCTTCCTCCTCTGTCCACTTCCCAGCTGGGCCTAAAACAGGGAAGATGGTCTCCTAGAGTTGCATATGTTAACTATAGTTCCCCTCAGAAGAGACATAAAGAATAAAATGTAACCTGGGTTTTATAGACGTTGTTTAACCACATACGCAGGTGGAGGAGTTTTAACTATTTCTTCTATTACACGTCTGGGTTGGTGTAGTGGTCTATACCTACAGTCCCAGCACTCAGAGGCTGAAGCAGTGTTACTGAGAGTTTGAGCCAGCCTGGGCTACATAGCAAGACTCTTGTCTCAATAGAAACGTTCTATTGAGAAACATGTCTATAGACAAATCAGATCTCAAGACCAAAAATTGCCATTCAACTTTTTTTGTTTTATTTGTTTTGTTTTTCAGGACAGGGTTTCTCTGTATAACAGCCTGGCTGTCCTGGATCTCACTCTGTAGACAAGGCTGGCCTCGAACTCACAGAGATCCACCTTCCTCTGCCTCCAGAGTGCTGGGATTAAAGGCAAGCACCATTAAGCCTGGCTAATTTCAAACATTTTTACAATACAGTTTCTAAGTTGGAGTCTACTGCCTCCCCCTCCTGTCTATCTTCATGTGATAGGAACACAGCGCTGTGCTAGTGAGAGTCTGCTGCCTCCCGTCTACCTTCACGTGATAGGAACACAGTGCTGTGCTCGAGAGAGTCTTCTTCCTCCCACCCTGTCTACCTTCATGTGATAGGAACACAGCGCTGTGCTCGTGAGAGTCTTCTTCCTCCCACCCTGTCTACCTTCATGTGATAGGAACACAGCGCTGTGCTCGAGAGTCTGCTGCCTCCCCCCCCTCTACCTTCATGTGATAGGAACACAGTGCTGTGCTAGTGAGGGAGGTGGTATCAGGGTATATGGAGTGGGGCAGTTCTGTGCTATCATCTGAAAGATGGAGTGATTGTAAAACTAACTAAGCGACTGGAGACATGGCTCAGCAGTTAAGAGCACTTGCTGCTCTTCCAGAGAACCTGGGTTTGGTTCCCAGAGCCCACATGGCAGCTCACTGTAACTCCAGTTCCAGGGGATCCAGTGTCTTCTCTGTCCTCTATGGGTACCAGGCACATACGTGATACATGCAGGCAAAACACTCATACACATAAGCTATCAATCATTTTTTTTAAAATCAAACCTGAAAGCTCTTCTGAACTCACACTGCTGTAGACATGTTGTTAAACCCAACTGAGCATTGGCCTGTCAGAGTCAGTGTTTGAGGCCTGCAGAGGTGTGGCCTCACCACTGTGTGCATTAGTGCTCTCCGTAGATGTCAGCAGCAGGTGTGGCCTCATCACTGTGTGCATTGGTGCTCTCCGTAGATGCCAGGCAGCACACAGTATGGGATGTAGCTGCACACCAGTTGTTGGTGTTGAATGTAACTTCTGTCACTGTCTAAGATCCATGAGGATCACAGGATGGCTTTGTCCTTGTCTCACCAGGTGGGGAGACCGCAGAGATGCCTGACATGTACCCCCCTGGCGAGTATGACCTCGCTGGGTTTGCTGTTGGCGCTATGGAGAGGGATCAGAAACTCCCTCAGCTGGAAAGGATCGCCGAAGGGGATGTTGTTGTTGGAGTAGCTTCCTCTGGGCTTCACAGCAACGGGTTTAGCCTTGTGAGGAAGATTGTGGAGAGGTCTTCTCTCCAGTACTCCTCTCCAGCGCCTGATGGTTGTGGTGATCAGACTTTAGGTAAACCAACTCTTGCTGTCCTGCAGCTACTGCAGGGGTAACTGAGTACCTGAAATGGAAGGGCTCCACTGACCTACCGTTTTCCTGCCTGGGTGACATTCCAGAACTCATGTGCTATGCAAGGCCCCTTCCAGTCATCGTCCAGTTCAGAATTGTTTTTAGGTTTGGGTTTCGAATGTGTGGGCTAAGTCTTTATCTTATCCCTCCAATCCCCAGGGGACCTACTTCTAACCCCAACCAGGATCTACAGCCGTTCGCTGCTGCCTGTCATCCGTTCTGGACGTGTCAAAGCCTTGGCTCACATTACTGGAGGGGGGTTGCTGGAGAACATCCCCCGAGTCCTGCCTCAGAAGCTTGGAGTAGATTTAGGTGAGCTCACCAAAGGAATTGTCTGATTTACAGAAGAAAAACCATGTGCTGTGGATAGTGAGTGCACATGTGATGTTTCTCTGTACAGCCCTGGCTAGCCTTGAACTCATGGAAACCTGCCCTCTGCTTCTGGAATGCAGGGATTAAGGCCTGCGCCACCGTGTATAGCCTCTTGCCGTGTTTTTTTAGTGCATCCTATTCCTATCACATGAGGTCAAGTGTGGCATTTTTCACTTTGGCATCATGGTGACATTCAAAAAGTTTCATATTTTTGAAGTATGGATGCGCAACCCGTATAGCCATATTCTTGAGAGCCTTTTTCATTTTTTCAGTTGTAGACAGTCTCACTGTGTAGTCCAGGCTGGCCTTGAGCTTTCTGTCTCGGCCTCCCTGGGGATTACAGGCATGCCCCACTGTGCCCAGCTTCCTTCTTTTTCCCTCTTCATAAACCTTCTTTGCTGAACTAAGAGCTTGGCACTCTGACTTCCTATTTAATGTATTGTCTACATCTGCTTTTCATGGTAGCACCATTTTTATGGAGGAGTATTCCATTTTATGTATGTACAACTGTTCGATTTTACATGGCTGTTGACTTTTGACCATTGAGGAGATCATGGTAAGCATTTGTGATGGCTGAGTCTTCTGAACTCATCCAAGTTCATAGTGGAATTAAACCAAATGGGGGCTAGAGAGATGTCTCAGCAGTTCAGAGCACTTGTTGCTCTTGCAGAGGACCCAGGTTCATTTCCCAGCACCCACATGGCTGCACACAACCATCCCTAACTCCAGTTCCAGGGAATCTGACCCTTCTTCCATCAGACCAGGTGCTCTGGAGGCAGATGGGGCTCCAGGAGTTCAAGGCTAGCCTTATCTACATAAGTGAGTTTCAGGTCAGCTAGGACTATAGAATGAGACCTTGTTTTGAACAAACAAAACTGAGCCAGGTGGTGATGTCACATGCTTTACTCCCAGTACTTGGGAGGCAGAGGTAGGCAGATGTCTTTGAGTTCGAGGCCAGCCTGGTCTACAAAGAGAGTTAGCGGACAGCCAGGACTGTTAGACAGAGAAACCCTGTCTCGAAAAAACAAAAACAACTTGGGGAAGGAAGGGTTTATTTCACCTTAACAACTCTCAGGTCACAGTCCATCACTGTGTAGTCAGGGCAGGAGCTCCAGGCAGGAACCTGGAGGTAGTAACTGAACCAGAGAGCACAGAGAGTGATGCTCACTGGCTTGTTCCCTGTGGCTTGCTCAGCCTGCCTGTGTTTTGTTTGTTAGTTGGTTGTTGGTTTTGTTTGGTTGGTTGGTTGGTTGGTTGTTTTTTAAGACAGGGTTCCTCTGTGTAGCCCTGGCTGTCCTGGAACTCACTCTAGACCAGACTGGCCTTGAACTCATCTGCCTGCCTTGTCCTCCCGGGTGCTGGGATTAAAGGCTTGCAGCACCAATGTCTAGTCCAGTTGAGCCTGCTTCCTTACTTTACTGAGGACCACTTGCCCACTGCCGTGGCACCGCACTCGGTGACCTGGTCCTCCCACATCAATCACTAAGAAATTCTCCCACAGGCCTGCCTGTGAGCAAATCTTATGGGGACGTTTCCTCCCTTGTGAGTCTCTCTTCACAGGTCACTCTAGCTTGTGTCTAGTTGGCAAAAATAATCTGACAAAAGCTAAATTCTCTTTCTTTAGAGACATCTAAATTCAGTATAGTTTTTTTTTGGGGGGGGGGGCCGTTGGTTTGGTTTGGTTTTTCGAGACAGGGTTTCTCTGTGTAGTTTTGGTGCCTGTCCTGAATCTCACTCTGTAGACCAGGCTCGAACTCACAGAGATCCACCTGGCCTCCTGAGTGCTGGGATTAAAGGCGTGCGCCACCACTCCCTGGCTCAGTATAGTTTTTGTAAATCAAATCTTATAACCTGTACACTGAAGTTATCCACGTTACTTTATTATTGATGAATTCTGTGCCTGTGTATGTAAATAAGCCTTTCCTGATGCTCCCAATAAGAGTTGTGATGTACAGCTTGTGACAGAGAAGGAACTAAAAGTCAGCTCAGAGCCTAAATTTTAGAAGAAATGAAAGGAACCAGGTATTTATCAGAAAGCTCTCTCTAGCAGAACTGCCCTTTGAGTAGTTCTGCATGGTGTTTAGGGTACGGCTTATCATACTAAGACCCAGCTAAACATTTACAAAGGGCAGCATGCCAGTCTCCGTGGTAACCAGTGACTAGCACATCTAGACCATGGGGAGGTTCTAAAGAGCCAGGAAGTTAAGGAAACAGAACCTGCCTCCTACAAGTGTCAGCACTGACAAAATATTAATCCGAAAGCACCACTGATGGTTTTATTGTACGCAAAATAGCAGATCTGGCTGTGACTCGTTTTTGTATTCTCTGTATGGGACAATAATCAGGCAACTCTTGCTTATTTTGAGATGCTTGCACCTGGAAGATCCCCAAGGTCTTCTCGTGGTTACAGCAGGAAGGACAGCTCTCTGAAGAGGAAATGGCCAGAACCTTCAACTGTGGGGTTGGAGCTGCCCTGGTGGTGTCTAAGGACCAGGCCGACCAGACTCTGCACGACATTCGGCAGCACCAGGAGGAAGCCTGGGTGATAGGCAGTGTGGTGGCATGTCCTGAAGGTAGTAGCTCCTTGTCGGTTTAAGTTTAGCCATTGCCAGAGCATCTGTCTTTACCCAGGTGGATCATGATTCATCTACCCCAAAGCCAGGACACATCTGCTTCCATTTTGGAACTTTGACATCTCTTGGTGGTATTCACTGATGCACAGCTACACTGCACAGGATTCTTTCCCTGGATAATGTCACTACACAGACACCTCACAGTTCTGCTTGGAGGTTTAGCTCGAACACCCTGACCAGTTCTGTGTGTTGGTCAGGACCCTGTCAGAAGTGCTAGCATTTGACAGGGTGGCAGATTGATTCATTCGGATAGCTAACAATGATGGTCAGCGCTTCTTCACCTGGCTTCTGTCTGCCTTTTCCCGGTGCTGGACAGTGAAACCCTTCAGCTTACACTGCAGGAAGAAGCAGCCTTCCCTTCCTCAAACCAGCTTATTTCAGTCTCGCATGGCCGCCCAGGAAGCCAGGGGGTCAGAGCACCCTGTGAATGGCCCACTAGTGGGTGGGTTGAGGGACGGGGAGAACACGGGCAGGCAGCGTTTTACGTGGCTGTGCTTCAGTGCACTGGTGTGTTCTACGGCTCTCAGCTGAAATCGTAATTCTGTATGTTCACCTTCAGTGTGTTCTTAAAAGTGAGAAATGGTAAACTTAATTAACCTGGTGTTTTAGTTCCTGTATGTCTTACTTTCAGAATAAAATACAATCAGGTTTTCTTATGATAGTTTTCTGTTATTCCTGTTAACTCATGGCTGTTCTTTCCTTTTTATGCATATAATTGAACTGAAGATTCCCCTCGTGTCAGAGTCAAGAATCTGATTGAAACCATGCAAATAAATGGGTCAAAGATGACAAATGGCTTCCAGAGCAGTAATTTCCCTGCCCACCAAAAGAAGGCAAGAGTGGCTGTCTTAATATCTGGAACAGGTAAAGCGTGGCTTGTCCCTACCGCAGAGCTGTAGCGCTCTCCCCTCCACCGCCATTCACACAGATGGGGGAGGAGAGCCTCAGATGGAAGAATGCTCTCACTAGAATCAGGGGTGGGGATCAAAATAGAGGATGTGAGAAAAATGGTGAAGAAAGGGCAGACCGGTGGCTAGTGTGGCCTCCTAGCACTTGCAAGGCCGAGGCAGACAGATTCCTGAGTTTAATATCAACCTGTCTACATAATGAGTTCCAGGACAGCTGGGGTTGCACAGTGAGACCCTGTCTCAAAAAACAAAAAAACAACAACAACAAAACGTGCTGTGCTGGAGAGGTGGTTCAGCAGTTGAGGGCACTGGCTGCTCTTAAAGAGGACCTGGGTCCTATTCCCAGCATGCACATAATGACTCACAACCGTCCCTAACTCTGGCTTCAGGGCATCTGAAGCCTCTTCTGAACTCTGGGCACCAGGCACACACATGGCGCATATACATAACGAGCAGGCACACACTCACACTCATACACAGCTTTTTTTTTTTTTAAACTCCTAAAAAAAAGAAAATGAGCCGGGCAGTGAAGGAGCGGTGACTTTAATCCCAGCACTCGGGAGGCAGAGGCAGGCAGAACTCTGTGAGTTCGAGGCCAGCCTGGTCTACAGAGTGAGTTCCAGGACAGCCAGCCAGGGCTGTTACACCTATTTTGTATCATGTCTTGATGGGCGAAAAAGCTTAAAAGTTGAAATAGCAATTACATATGTTTCAGTATGTTCTTTTTTTTTTTTTTTAAAGATTTATTTATTATGTATACAGTGTTCTGCCTGCATGTATGTCTGCAGGTCAGAAGAGGGCACCAGATCTCATTACAGATGGTTGTGGGCCACCATGTGGTTGCTGGGAATTGAACTCAGAACCTCTGGAAGGGCAGCCCGTGCTCTTAACCTCTGAGCCATCTCTCCCTCCCCAGTATGTTCTTAAAAGTGAGAAATGGTAAATGTTACAAACCTGGTATTTAGGTCCTGTATGTCTTTCAGAATAAAATGCAGTATTCTGAAGTTGCTTTTATCAAAAGTAAGAGCCCTGGGTAGAAGAGCATTGTGCTCTGTCAGATGCCTGTGGCATGGCTCTGTTGTTTGCTTTTAGAACTCCCCCGTCGCCCAGACTGAGCTGGCCGCAGCCATTCTAGTGCAGGGATTTAGGAGTGCTCTGACTGTTTTCCCCGTGGGAGCATTGCTATGAACAGTGTGAGTAAACTTGTTAGGCCCCTGAGCGTCCCTTCAGATTATAGGCCAGTGCCGTGGTTGCTCTACGGGGTCATCGCACGTTTGAGTGTATTTTAGCTCCAGGTTTGTGATAAAGCAGAGAGGCCATTCTGAGGAGCGAGGGCAGTGTGAGGAGGCCCGAGCTTCCAGACTGTGAGCTCACTTTTCCCCGTTTTCAGGGTCGAACCTCCAAGCACTCATAGACAGCACTCGGGATCCAAAGAGCGCTACACACATTGTTGTTGTCATCTCCAACAAGGCTGGGGTCGCGGGCTTAGACAAGGCCCAGAAGGCTGGCATTCCCACCAGAGTGAGTTCCCGCAGAAAACAGCGTTCCTGCGGGCTGTGCCTGGCTGTTGGCTGGTTTGCTTGTGTAGTGCTGGCTGTTCAGCCCGGAGCCTCGGGGGCACCACTGAGCCACACCACCAGCCCCTGCCGACTGTTCTTAAACGCATACTCTGCTTTCATGGGGCCCTGTATGTGGTTGTGTAATCGTGGAACTTCCCTTTTGGGGTGGTGCTGGGTTTGCTGTTCTCCATCCTGCCCGTTCCTCAACAATCCCTCTAGTGGGTACACCTTCACCACTGAAGTGTGATCTCTATAAAGGTTATTTCTCTTTTCCTGTTACAGGTAATTAACCATAAACTATATAAAAATCGGGTTGAATTTGACAGTGCTGTTGACCATGTCCTGGAAGAGTTCTCTATAGACATAGTCTGTCTCGCGGGATTCATGAGGATTCTCTCTGGCCCTTTTGTCAAAAAATGGGATGGTAAGCAAAAGTCATTTGACATTACATTGGGAGGTCAGCTGAAAATGGACTCAAGAGTGATCAACTTTCCAAACGATCCTCAGAATGAAAGATTTTAACGTAGACTGTGTTAGTTCCCTCTGCTTTGGTTGACTGAGGGCCCAGACTGAGTTACAGACCAGTTCGCTCAGCTGTTGGCTGCTGTCACTCACTAGTCACTACCGTTACTGCGGGAGGTCCACTTCACCGTGAGAGAAGCGTCAGGAAGACCCTTGTTTAGAGATGAGAAAAAGTGATGCTCAGTCCATCCCTGTAACCTGAGCATCCTGAGGCCGAGATGGGAGGGCTGCAAGTTCCAGGCCAGCCTGGTCAGATAGGACACACTTCTTAAAAGCCAAGTGAAGGACGGGGAGAGAAGGGAGAAAGAGCCTGGATATCCCAAGACGAAGAAAACTGGGCAGAGATCAGCCTTGATGAAATGTGTTTAAGGCCAGATTGAAAACCAAGAGCTAGTGGCTGGAGAACTCTCCATGGTTGGGAGCACTTGTTGCTCTTGCAGAGGACCTGGGTAAAATTCCCAGCTCCATGGCAGCTCACAGCCATCTGTAACTCCATTTCCGGGGGACCCAACACCCTCTTCTGTCCTCTTCAGGCACCGGGCACATTCGTGGTACACAGACACACGTGCAAGTAAACCACGTGTAAAATAAAACAGTGATTAAAGAAAAACAAACGGGTAGCGGGGTAGTTCTGCCTGGCATGTACATGGCCTGGTTTGATGCCTTGTACCACAGAAGGAAAAACAAAGATTCATGCTCTCCTATCAGACACACAGACAGAAGATAGCAAGGAAGGCATTGTTGCTGAAAATGCATAAATGTCTACAGTCTGTTGATCCTTTTTTTGCACTTTATTTATTTACTTTGTGTGCATGGGGTGGTCGGGTCACCTCGGCTTGCTTGTGGTGATTGGAGGGCAGTTTGTAGGAGTGGGTGCTCTCCTTCCCCTGTGTAGGTGCTGGGGACTGAGCTCAGTCATCAGCCTTTACCCCGTTCTTCCTTAAAAGGCCCTCCGACTGCATCCTGTTGTCATTCTGTGCATATCTGGGCTAATTCCCCCAGCTGAGTCTCTAAGGTAAACAGAGATGAGCACTTGTTCCTTTAACAGAATAAACAAGAGCTAAAATTTCTGACCACTGCTTTTTGCTTTCTAGGGAAAATGCTCAACATCCACCCGTCCTTGCTGCCTTCTTTCAAGGGTTCAAATGCTCACGAGCAAGTCCTGGAAGCTGGAGTCACGGTTACCGGGTGTACCGTACACTTTGTAGCTGTGAGTATGTCCTTTCCTACCAAACTTGCCTCTCGGGTCTGGATGCAGAACACTGGTGTGAAAACATCTGCTTCCTCTTCCAGGAAGATGTAGATGCGGGACAGATCATCCTACAAGAAGCCGTCCCTGTGAAGAGGGGCGACACTGTTGCCACCTTGTCTGAAAGAGTTAAAGTGGCCGAACATAAGATCTTCCCTGCAGCCCTCCAGCTGGTGGCCAGCGGGGCTGTGCGACTGGGAGAGGACGGCAAGATCCACTGGGCCAGAGAGCAGTGAGGCCTGACTCCGGAGGACGGCTGTCTGCTGGGTGCCTTTCGTCTTTTCATCGAGGGCTTGGCCCAGACTAGAATAGCTGCTAACAGAAGCAGTGGTGGCGCACGCCTTTAATCCCAGCACTCCGGAGGCAGAGACAGGCAGATCTCTGTCTCTGTGAGTTTGAGGCCAGCCTGGTCTACAGAGTGAGTTCCAGGACAGGCACCAAAACTACACAGAAAAACGCGGTCTCGAAAAAACAAAACAAAACAAAACAAAAAGACTGTAACCCTTACCTGTTGCTATTTTTTAATAAACAGATTCATTAAAAACAAAACTTATTTAGCATTTTTTAAGGCATCCACAAGTGGGAAGGTCTAGGCCAATGTACTGAGTACATACATAGGAACCCAGACAAGAGACCACCAACTTAGTGTCTACCACATTTTTCTGCTCCGAGAGCTACCTGAATAAGCAACGACCACACCCAGCACAAAGGCAGCCAGCCATCCTTGAACTGCCTGCTGAGCAGCTTTCGTGATGCACAATCCAGCCTGCACAACTGGATTCCTAAGGTACCTAGGGTACCTAGAGACCGGTGCCGGGCGGTAGTGGTGCACGCCTTTAATCCCAGCACCCCGGAGGCAGAGCCAGGCGGATCTCTGTGAGTTCCAGGCCAGCCTGGGCTACAGAGTGAGATCCAGGACAGGCAAATAAAATATTTATTTTATGTATGAGTACTCTATCTGCATACATGCCTTTATGCCAGAAGAGAGCATCAGATCTCTCTGAGATGGTTGTGAGCCACCATGTGGTTTCTGGGAATCAAACTCAGGTCCTCTGGAAGAGCAGCCACTGCTCTTAACCACTGAGCCATCTCTCCAGCCCATACTTTAAATTCAAAACAACAGCAAAGGGCTCCTAACAGCAGGAGATCATTAAACTGTAACCTTTAGAAGAGTATAAGGTTGAGGGTGCAGCTGAGCTACAACAGAGTAACAGATGGCCCTGCTCACCGCCTGGTGCAGGTAGGGCACCTCAGGCCTGTGCTATTCACCATCACCCTTGGACTAGTAAGAAGCCTCCATCAGAGGGGTCTAAGTGCCATTAAAACAGTGAACTAGTTCTGGAGACTGTCCAACACAGGAAATGCTGCGTGTTAGTAAAGTCACACACTAATAGAAACAATATGAACTACTAAAAATCAGCATGTATTTATAATCTGAAAAGTACTGTTTGATCCTCAGTACTGTAAGAATAAAAGGTGAATAAGTTAATGTTCCTGCTCTATTTCATGCTAATCTCCACCCACTGTTTTCAAAGGACTGGCCTCCATTGAAGGTAACTGATCCCATGTCCCTAGAGAAGAATCCATGTGTCTAGATGTCTGAAAATAGTGTATACCTTATACCAGAGATGATACTAGTCAGAACTAGAGACTCCTGTTGTCTGGCTTGTGATAGAGCATGATGCTAATATTCCTTCCCAGGGGAAGAGGAAGCAATGTCTGCCTTCTCCTAAGGTCCCGAACGCAGACCAGATCCTGCCAAAGTTCACTGTGGGGCATCAGTGAGTTTACTGGCATCCTTCCAGAGCATAGGTGGAGAGGTACTCAAAGGGTGTGCATGCTCCACCCGCAACTGGAACATACCCAGCAGGGATGAAGGCTTCTGTAACTGCACAGATGGATGCCCTCTCCTCCTGTCTTCCCTGGCCTAGAGACCCTTCCCCCAGGCCACCTGCAGTTCAGGCCGAGGTGCATACACACAACAGGTCTTTAGACACTCCCCTCCCCCAGGAAGGGATGTGAACACTTAACAAGCCCAGATAGGATAATCCTTTGCAGGCACGCACAGCTGAACTCCCAAGATGGAGGGTCCTTGGCTTGGTTGACGGTCACACACAAGAGTATTATTTAGACACACTGAATGTGAGCAGCCATTGGAGTGTCATGGTAAAAAGGAAAATTAGATTATGAAGATGTCATTGAGTTAGTAAGTATGGGTATTTATCTCTTATTACGGATATCACTTGGTTCTTTTTCTGCTCAGAACTGAGTAAATCCACCTTTGATTACACATTTTGTTCTGGCAGAAGGCTATGGTAGGGTAGAAGTGTTTCTTTTCTCTTTTTTTTTTTTTTTTTTTTTTTTGGTGTTTCGAGACAAGTTTCTTTTGTGTAGTCCTGGCTGTCCTGGAACTCACTCTCTAGACCAGGCTGGCTGTGAACTCACAGAGATCCACCTGCCTCTGCCTCCCGAGTGCTGGGATGAAAGACCTGTGCCACCACCGCCCCGCTGGAGTGTCTCTTAATAACTGGTGTTCATACATTCAAAAGGATTTAGTTCCCAAAGGTTAAGTAAGACAGATGTTCTAAAAGGGACTGTTAAAGTTTCCGAGTGAGAGTTATTTCATGGCCTTTAAATACTCCTCAAATTTTTAAGTTACTGTCTTAATTAATACACGAACATTAAGTTATTCAGGGGGCTAGTGAGATGGCTCAGCCCATAAAGGCTCTTGCCTTCAAGCCTGACGACTTGAATTTGGTGCCAGGTTCCACGTGACAGAAGGAGGCGGCCAACTCCACAGGCATGCACCTTAAGACATGCACGTCCTCCTGAACCACACATATAATAAATAAAACGTGTAATCGGTTTTTCAAAGCCAGACAAAAATTAATTAATTAATTAATTAAATGAAAGAAGGTTCTGTAGAACCCTCCCTGTGGTACCTGCCAGCCTCCTGCCTCCCCTCTGGCACTATGCTCTGGAAGGTCCTACCTGATCCTTATGAGACCTTATGGTTCCAGTCAGCTGGCGCGGTCCTTTTGCTCTAGTCAGAGAGCTATTAGAGGTGAGGGGACATTTTTCCAGAGCTGGCAGTCCTGGTCTTGGTGTGCCCAAGACTAGAAGGTGGACCAGAAGCCCAGAGCCTTACAGCTGGAAGTCCTGGGAGCAAGGAGCCTGTCGCTCCAGACTTGAGACTTAAGAATCGAAAAACTGAGGTTCTAAACATTTAAGCTGGAGGCTTCTTGCTCTGAGATCCAATGACCAACCAGAGCAGGGAGTGGGGGGTTGGGGGGATGGGGGAGGTGGAGGGGTGCACACCCTAGATCCCAGCACTTGGGATTAAAGGCCTGCACCACCACCACCTCAGAACCACCTCTCCTACTCCCCATGAGCAGCACTGCACACACCAGGCATAACATACACATACAGGCAAAACATCCATACACATAAAGGAGAGGGTCGGGGAAGAGAGAGGTTTAGAAAATAAGAAATTGCTCTATTAGATGGGAGGGGAGCGTGCTTAATTCCGTCAGAGATTGACTTTGAAGCCGAAGACCACTCTTTCATTTTTTCCCCTCCCCTGGCCGTGTGCAGCGCTGACAGTCCTTGCTGCTGGTGTGAGGTATAGCAGCTGGTAGAGCTCTGAGAGTGCTTGCCTGGCATGCACAAGCCCCTGGCTTTATAACCCCTATAGCGTCCTATAAACAAGTGACAAAGGACTGTAATCCCGGCACCTGGAAGATGGAGGCAGAGGGATTTGTAACTCAAAGTCATCCTCTATACATAGTGAGTGCGAGGCCAGCCTGGGCTAAGTGAGACGGTGTGTGTCAAAAAAACAAAGAAAAACAAACACCCAACCAAACAAAAGACTGGCTGAATGAAAGACCATCGTTCTCGGCCTAAGGAAGCCTACTGACAGTGCAGGTGTCCCACAGGGGCAAACAGCCTAATCTTCCTCTCTCCAGATCACGCACACGTTGGAGTCACAAACCCATCCCACCCTGTCGCAACTCGCCTGGTGGCCCCAAGGCCTCCGGGGCCGCACCTGCCTTGGAACTACATTTCCCATAATCCCAACCGCCCAAACCCTGCCCTCGAAAGCGGGTGGAGGCGGAGCCTGTCGCCCCCGGGTTCCACGGGCGTCCGCAGGTGTTTGTCCTCCGTCCCCTGGGGTATGGCTCTCCCCGCGGAGGGAGGCCGCTTGTCGCAGTGAGGTATGACCAAGGGCTCCGCAGGGTAGCGCGGCAGAGGAGGCCGGGACGGAGGGGGCCGAGCGTGCTCGCACAGAGGCGCAGCGGGGGCCGCGAGCCGCTGAGCCCACATCGGGTGAGTGAAGGTGAGTAGGGGGTGCCGCGGGGCTGACACTGTCCTGAGACACCCCTCACCACGGTGAGCATAGCTGCCAGCATTCCAGACAGCCCTGAAGTCCATTGACCCCCCTCTGTTATGACATCGGGGGCCCCATAACTTCTAAAACACGCCTTACAATCAAACGTCCAGTAAATTCACATCCAGGGATCCTCTAGTACTTCATCTCTTGTCGGTGTTCAGTGTCTTTCTTCTCCACAGGACCATGCGTTTTTAATAAGGCTGGGGATCGCTCACCTTTCATTCCCCTCTCCCTCCCCCACCCCCCCAGCACTTAGCAGATAGTGAGGTGCGGAGCTTAAAGTCGGTTGCACACTTGATTCTGTTCAATCTAGTGTCACACTGGGTACCTGTCTCTCTGATGCTCCCTGTTTGGTGTGCAACAAGTATTCATGACGACCATGCTACACTATCTGCCAAAAAAAAAAAAAAAAAAAAAAAAAAAAGTGCTTGGGGAAATTTGCAGTTTGCTGAGAATACAATTAAATCAAGTGTGGGGCATGGTGGCTCACACCTTTAATCCCAGCACTCTGGAGGCAGAGGCAGGTTGACCTCTGTGAGTTCAAGGCCAGCCTGGTCTACATAGTGAGATCCAGGACAGCCAGGGCTACACAGAGAAACCCTGTCTCAAAAAAAAAAAAAAAAAAACAAACAAAAAACAGTCAAGCCAGTTCCCTCCTGTGACCCAGACCTAATCATTTGTCATACCTTGTAATGTTATTTGATTGATTTGCTTAACCTTCTAGGCCTGCTTTCTTTTTTAATTTATTTATTTTTATTTGCATTAGTGTTTTGCCTGCATGTATTTATTTGCATGAGGGTGTCAGATTTTGGAGTTACAGACAGTTGTGAGCTGCCTTGTGGTTGCTGGGAATTGAACCTGGGTCCTCTAGAAGAGCAGTCAGTTCTCTTAACCACTGAGCCATCTCTCCAGCCCCCTGCTTTCTTATAAAATGAGAAAATTGGATTAGGGGAATTCTAAGAACTACGTAGGGGCGGGCGGTGGTGGCGCACACCTTTAATCCCAGCACTCGGGAGGCAGAGCCAGGCGGATCTCTGTGAGTTCGAGGTCAGCCTGGTCTACAGAGCGAGATCCAAGAAAGGCACAAAGCCACACAGAGAAACCCTGTCTCCAAAAACAAAACAAAAACAAACAAAACAAAACAAAAAAAAACTATCTAGGTTCTTGGTGAGTAGAAGAATTCAGATTGTGTCACAATATGTAATTGCTAAACATCAATGTCCACCCTCTAGCTAACATCAGTAAAATATATAAATATAAAAATGTATATATTTTGCATAGCAACATTGTTACAAAGAACTGACTTTTCTCTTTCTTTTTATGTGCATATGGGTGTTTTGCCTACATGTATGTCTGAGCATCATGTACATCCAATACCTGAGTAGGCCCAAATGTGTCAGACCCCCTGGAACTGAAGTTAGGGATATTTGTTAGCTGCCATTTGTGTGCTGGGAACCAAACCTCTCTCCATTCTCTTGCCCCAAGAATTGATGCTTACAAAGTACACCTTAATTTACTTTGTTGGTGAAAAAAAGAAAATGACTGATGATACAGGTCGGTTGCTCTTTGCTGTTTTGTAGACCATTGCCAGGAAGAATTCCGAATCAATGATGAACACAATGAGCATGAAGATGGCTCAGATCTTAAGACCACATCTAATGAGCGCTTCATTGCCTCCTCGTGGGGTAAAAATGCTTTCAGATCCTGGATCTAGGATGCTCTCCACCCATAAATCCAAGAAGATGATCAATGAATATTATAGGCTGCTGGACCTAGATGAGGGATGCTCTGCAGACGATGTCAGGGACTCTTTCCATAAGCTTGCCAAGCAGTATCACCCAGACAGCGGCTCTGATAAGGCTGATTCTGCAACATTTATAAAGATCCAAGAAGCTTATAGGAATGTGCTTTCCCATGTCATAGAACAAACACGTGCCAGAGAGAACAAAGCTGAAGACACAGAGGAAGAAGAAAAATTCAAATATAGAACACCTCAGCACCGACATTATTTAAGCTTCGAAGGCGTTGGCTTTGGGACACCAAGTCAACGAGAGAAACAGTACAGACAGTTCAGGGCAGACCGTGCAACGGAGCAGGTGATGGAATACCAAAAGCAGAAACTCCAGAGGGAGCACTTTGCTAATAGCATAACTGTCCAAGACGTAAGACAGAGCAAAGAACGAAAGATAACTCAAGCCATAGAGCGCCTGGTGGAGGACCTCATTCAGGAGTCAATGGCAAAAGGAGACTTTGACAACCTCAGCGGGAAAGGAAAGCCTCTGAAGAAGTTTTCTGGCTGTTCGTATATTGATCCCATGACTCACAACCTAAACAGAATATTGATAGATAATGGCTACCAACCAGAGTGGATTCTGATGCAGAAGGAAATCAAGGATACCATTGAGCAACTTCGAGAAGCACTTTTAGCATCTAGGAAGAAGCTTGGGAACCCGCTGACACCCAGGGGCCAGAAACAGTGGAACCAAGTGTGTGAGCAGTTTCACGAAAACATCCGGAAGCTAAACAAGCGAATTAGTGACTTCAACCTGATTGTTCCCATTCTAACCAGGCAGAAAGTCCATTTTGATGCCCAGAAAGAAGTGATCAGAGTCCAGAAAATGTATGAGGCCTTCATAGAAGCAAAGGAAATCACAGATGAAAACCCAGCTGACATTAGCCAGGAAGAAGAGAAAACCCCCGGAGTCAGGACGGGCTTTCTAAGCTGGGTGAATCTGTGGAAATTCATTAAAATTTGACCCTTTTGATGTTCACGGTCATTTACTGCTCTGGTCAGTTTTGAGTTGCCCTGACACCAGATGTAGAACCTGATTGTTGTGCCTCAGGGACTCGAGAATTGTGTGCCTTTGTAGTTTTCAGAGAACTAATCACACCCCGGTGATAGATGAGAAAACCGCAAGAAACCAAGTCGAGAGAAAATTCAGTCAGTGTTGCTATAAGGATGTAGCAAGAAAAAGATCCTGCTAAAGGAAAGGTCAATCCGTCAGGCGATGGGTAGGACTGAGACTCAGATCTGTGACCCACACAGGGCATTCCTGAAGCCTCGGTGCTCTTTGAAACTCTAGAGATTTAAAGGTTGACATTTTTTTTTCCCAGTTTTTCGAGACAGGGTTTCTCTGTGTAGCTTTGCGCCTTTTCTGGAGCTCACTCAGTAGCCCAGGCTGGCCTCGAACTCACAGAGATCCACCTGCCTCTGCCTCCTGAGTGCTGGGATTAAAGGCGTGAGCCACCACCGCCCGGCAAAGTTGACATTTCTAAACATAGGTATTTAAACAACAAAACCAAAAGATGTATTTTTGAAACACAAAACTGAAGAAGTTGTAAGTTGTAATGGGATTTAACCAACTAAAGTCTCCAAATGAAATTTAATCTCAAGAAAATAAAAAAAGGCGGGGGAGCTGGAGAAACAGCCCCTGGGGGCTTAAGAGTGCTTGTTCCTTGCTACTCTTGCAGAGTTCAATTCCCAGCACCCATTTCAGGTGGCTCACAACTGCCTGGAACTCCAGCTGCAGGGATCCAGTGCCCTCTTCGGGCCTCTGCTGGCACACGCATGAGCACACACACAGATAGACACACACATAAATAATAAATAAATCTCCAAATGACAGATGGTTCTTGTAGCTTGCTACTGTGTATTCCTGAGCTCATTCAAGCTCCAAACTGTTGAAAGGCTTTTGGAGCACCTGCTGGATGGCGGAACATTGAAGGTCAGGAAATAGCATATTGGGACTCTTAGGCACTTAGAAAGGCCTTCCCTGTGGGCACTGGACAAAGAAAACACTGAACAAGTACGTGGGCTAACTTTTAGGATCCATTGGCTACAGAAGTTAATCAGTTAAGCTAGTTGATTAAAAAGTTCTAAGAATAGGTTTCAGTGCTAAAGAGTCTGAATATATTTTTGTAACTTTTAGAGGGGGCAAATGTCCCTAAGGTCAATGCAAAGGTAAGGGTTCTTCACATCTAGTTTGTTCTCTGATCACAAGTTGAAATGCTAGGTTTCCACAGACTTTCCTTAAGCCCTACAGTGTCCTAAACCAGACTCCCCAGAGACTTTCAACAACATAAGAACCCCTAGCTACTGTCTTGGGGACCCTTTGATAATGAAGTATCTGACGTTTGTCCCTGGGCATCTCTGGCAAGTGACGGGTTGTTTATTGTTCCTGCCTCCTTAGAAAACCTGGGGTTCTCCGGCTTGGCTAGTTGCTTTGAGCACAGTATTGGGTACCTAGGAGGATGCCGAGGCAGGTGGGGAGGAACCAGTCCATCTCCAGAGAGCAGGGAGGTGGGATTAAGAAGAACAGCTCCCAACGCTGATTTGGGGCCAACAAATCATTCTGGAAAGATTGTAATGATTAAAACAAACCTACATCCTCAGAAGGAAGATGGGGCCTTTCTGCTTCAATGGTCAGCCATTAGTTGGCACAATATGTGATTTTTTTTCTTTTAGTTGGCGTTATTTGGCTTCTAAGATGATAGTAATATAGATATATACATATATATGTATATATATTACTATAAATGAAATTGTCAACATGAAATATGGCTTTGTGATAAGAGCTATGGTTCCAGATTTTTTGCTTTGTTTTGTTTTGTTTTTTGAGACAGGGTTTCTCTGTGTAGTTTTGGTGCCTGTCCTGGATCTCACTCTGCAGACCAGGCTGGCCTGGAACTCAAAGATCCTCCTGCCTCTGCCTCCCGAGTGCTGGGATTAAAGGCATGTGCCACCACTGCCTGGCCTGGTTCCAGAATATTTTAGAAGCCTGTTTTTCTGTGACTCTTGTTAAAAAATCGAATTTGGAGTAAACATGAATGAAATAATTTTCAATATTGCACATGAGAAAGTGAAGTTACAAGAAAACTATTCTAGCACCATTCACTTTGTTTGCCAGTGTCTATATTAATAAAGTTATGTTAATGATCATTCAGTCGTCCCTTGTTCTATAACAAGTAAAAGTAAGTAATAACCACATTTTAACAATCTAAGTGGACTTTGCAATCTTTTTTATTCTTGTGTTATTATTTCCTTTATAAATTTTTCTACTTACTTGTATGTGTGTTTTGCTTGCATGTGTGTATGTGCACCATCTGCATGCTTGGTGCCCCAGGAGGCCAGAAGTGAGCCGATCTCTTGGGCGTGGACTTACAGTTGGTAGCCACCATATGAGTGGTGGGAATTAAACCCAAGTCCTCTGCAAGAGCAGCAGGTACTCTTAACTACTGAGCCATCTCTCCCCACCCCCCCTTTTCCTTTTTTATTGTTTGAAGCAGTTTCATGTAGTCCAGACTGGCCTCAAACTAGGTAGCCAAGGATGACTTGATCTTCTGACCTTCCTGCTTCCACCTCCCTGGTGCTGGGAGTACAGTGTGTGCATCCCTGCACCCCGTCTATGTGGCACTGGACCAGAACCCAGGGTTTCACACACACTGGGCAAGCACACTCCCAGCTGAGCTACACCCCCAGCTCCTTCAAATCTTTTTGGCGGATGGTAGACATCTGACTGTGACATCAATCTTCACATTGAAACTTCACTGGTGTAAAAACAGTCTCATTTTAGTAACCCTTCTCAGGGCAGGGAAAAGGTTTGCTGAAATGGAATGAATGCTTGTGCTTCCTAGTGCTGACCTTTTAGCCTTTCATCTGTCAGCTCTCCAGCTTAACCGATCAGCATTCTGCTTTCTTGCTGCTGCTGGGATTAAACACCCTGACAAGAAGCAGTTTGGGGAGGAAGGATTAATTTCAGCTCACTATTCCCGGTCACAGTCTATCGCTGCAGGGAAGACTAAGCACCGGAAACTTGACACAGCCAGTCACGTCACACCCACAGGCGGGAGCAGAGAGAGGTGAATGCACGCGTGCTTCATGCTCAGCTAGCTTTTCCTATCATACAATTCAGGACCCAAATCTGGGGAATAGTATGGGCCCCCTTTTAGGTAAGTTTTCCCACATCAATCAAGGTCAGCAAGACAACCCCACCCCCAGCCCCAGGCATGCCCGAGGCCAGTCTGATCTGGGCATTCCTTCCCTGAGACTCTCCCCACGTGACTCTGAGGTTAGGCCAGGTTGACAAAACTATCTCTCGCCATTTCAGAGCACATTCACAGACACAGGGCGCCCCTCCTTTTCCTCAGCTCCTCTGCTCTGCTTCTTTCTATGTCAGTTTTCAAACTCTTAAGACCAGGGCTGACCCAGCGATCTGAGGCTAGAGCTTCTGATCCATATGCCCGAGTTTCAGCCTCTGGCAGTATGCTGGTACCTCAGCCCTAAAACTGAACCCCATGAGAACAGCCACTATACACTGTCAAAGGGAGAGATAATACTTCCAGGGACAAGGAAATTCACATCATTCAGTCATGAAGGGTTCAGAAATGTTCCAAAAGGTGGGAGAAACCCAGTGAGGGGACCCCAGCAGCTGGTAACAGGAAGTGCATCTGGAAATAATATGCTAGGCCAGGCCTTTAATCCCAGCACTTGGGAGGCAAAGGCAGGGAGATCGCTGTGATTTTGAGGCAAATCTGATGGTGAGTTCCAGGCCAGCCAGGACTACATAGCGAGACACTGTCCCAAATTAATGGGGAAGAAAAACAAAGCCCAAGCTAAGAGGCTTGGTTAAGAGGAGCCCATGCCTAGGAAGGAGCGTTCCAGTGCCCCTGGCTGATTAATGGTTTACCTGTTCTTAGAAATACCATCTTTCAATGCTGGGCGGCAGTGAGCTCAAGGCCAGCCTGGTCTTCAGAGTGAGATCCAGGACATGCACCAAAACTACACAAAGAAACCCTGTCTCGAAAAAACAAAACAAATAAAAAGAAATACCTTCTTTCCCTTTTGACAGTGTTTTGATCATTCACTGTCTATTGAGGTCACCACATCTATTATCTCTTATCTGAATTCTCAGAGATCTATAATTGAGGGGACCAGATGGACCCCTTACCCTTAAATGTAGCCCTGGGATACAGACTCCTTGGTGTGTCTGTCACTACTGCCACCTGGCTTTAGGCAGAGGACAATGGGCCCCTCTACATCGGTGTTTAATGTCCCAATAGCCCCGACAACAGCTGACACTAGATCGGAACATCCAGTCCTTTTTACTTAAGACTCAGACTTAAGGAGAGGAAAAGAGACCTGAGGATGGGACGACCTCACCCGTCGCTTACTCCAGGTTGCCATCAAGCTAGGTTCCCAGGCTGCTGGAGAATGACAGGGTCACTATCATCCCACCTCAGAGGAACACCCTTAGGGGCCCAAACCATGCCCCTGCTCACCCAAAATCTAGAGTAGGGTGAGCAAAATCACCAAGATAAGATAGATAATTGAGTATTTTCTCTAATTTTGTCAAATACAAATGAACTGGATATTGTAACTGTAATTCTTTTTTTTTTTTTTTTTTGGAGCTGAGGATTGAACCCAGGGCCTTGTGCTTGCTAAGCAAGCACTCTACCACTGAGCTAAATCCCCAGCCTCTATAACTGTAATTCTTAATTACTGTTTTTGTTGTATATAATCTTACTATGACAAAATTAAAACCTTTTTTAATTAGACAAAAAGGGGGAAATGCTGTGGAATAATCCTTCTTTACACTGTGTATGTATATGTATTGCTCTCATTGGTTAATAAAAAGCTGACAGGCTGGTAGCTGGGCAGGAAGTTAGATGGAAAAGCCAAACTCAGATGATAGGAAGAGGGGCAGAGTCAGGGAGATGTTAGTCAGCTTCCCAGGAAGCAAGACATGCTACAGAACAGGTAAAGCCTGTGGCAATACACAGATTAATAGAAACAGGTTAATTTAAATGTATGAGTTGGCTAGTAACAAGCCTGAGCTATCAGCCAAGCATTTATTACTAATATTAAGCCTCTGTGTGTTTATTTAGGACCAGCCAGTCAGGACAGAAAAACTCCATCTACAGTGGTGATTTTCCATTTCCGCTACAAACAGAAGGGGCTCCACACACAGTTGCTATGTTACAGTCTGCAAGGCCAAGGCCCTAAGTGGCCTTTCTGGCCTAAAATCAGGATTCTAGAAAGGCCTTAAGGAAATAATCCATTCCCTTTGCTCTTCCATCTTGTAGATGCTGCCTGACCTTGATTTCCAGCCTCTATCTTCAAAGTCAGCAAGCCAACCCCACCCCTGGTCACCTCACTCTGACTTTCTTCTGCCTCTCTCTTCCACTGTGAACACCCTTCGCAACTGCACTGGATCTACCCACAAAATCCAACATAATTTGCTTATTTGAAGGTCAACTGACTAGCAACCTCCATCCCATTGGAAATTTTACCTCCTTTTTCTTTGTAATCTTGGTGTTTGAGTAAGAAAGGTCCCCCATTGGCTCAGGTACTTGAACAGGTACTTGAACCGGTTGGTGGTGCTGTTTGGGGAGGTGGTATAGCCCTGCTGGAGGAAGTTGGTCATGAGGGGCAGGCTTTCATGGTCTCTCCCCTCTGCCAGTTCACCATCTCTGCTTGGGTTTGCCCTTGAGGGTGTGATCTCTCGGTTTCCTGCTCCTGCCCAGTGCCTGCCACTCTCTGCCATGCCTTTCAGCCACAGAGGATTCTTATCCCTCTGAGACCATAAGACCAAATCAAACTCTTTATTCCATAAATTGGTTTTGATGATGGTGTTTTATCTCAGCCACAGTAAAGTAACTAATACAGTAATGTGGCGTGGACCACATGGTGACCATTCTGCTTCACAGAGTTCCAGCATTTCCACACTTCTCTTCTCCAGCACCTTTTTTCCTTCTTTCTTCCTTCCTTCCTTCCTTCCTTCCTTCCTTCCTTCCTTCCTTTCTTTCTTTCTTTCTTTCTTTGAGACAGGGTTTCTCTGTGTAGCTTTGGCACCTGTCCTGGAACTCATTCTGTAGCCCAGGCTGGCCTCGAACTCACAGAGATCCGCCTGGCTCTGCCTCCCGAGGGCTGGGATCAAAGGCATGCGCCACCATCGTCCAGCTTTCCTTTCGTTTTTAATGTTTCACAATATTAATGCCTTTCCCTTTGGGAAATTTTGTATGTGCTTTGGTAAAGGATAGTCAAGGTCAATGTTAGATTCCTCAAGCCCTGATCTCAAGCCACACACCAGCTCACAAGCTCTTTGTCTCCTGTGCAACTATACAGTATAAAAGGTGTAATCATTTCTCAGTTAAGTTTGCTGGCAGCCAACCTGATTCAGCCTCAGATCGTGTCTGTGCCCCACCCCCCCATCCCCCCCAGCCAACTCCACACATCCTCTTTGGGACCTGAACCGCCCTGCCAAAGCAGGTCTTCAGCAGTAACATATTTACAGATTCTGTGGATTAGGAAAGGACATATTAGGAGGCTATTATCCTGGTATCCTTTCAAAAACTTATAGTTTATATGCAGAATTTACATATACACACAGTCTCTTTCTCTAATGGGACCACATTGTAGACATGCTTGTATATCTTTTTCTTCACTTGTTTATTACTAGATCTTCAGGATATCTCCAAATCGTTGACTTTAGCTCTACGTCATTATTTACTGAGCCTGCATGGGATTGAATGCACTTAGGGGAATTAGAACTCATTACGACTAAGTAAAGAAATAATAGTGCAGCCAGCAGTGCACGATTGGGGAAGTGAGGCTGCAGTTCTCATGGATCAGGAACAAGATGTGCCATAAGAGGAAGCACAAGTCATAAGGTGAGGGAGGATGACTGAATCAGGACTGTGATGTGGCTGGTCAGGAGGAGATCCGAGGCACAGGAAAGACGGCCCTAGCCCACAGCTGTGGGCCGCTTCTCCTGCAGCCGCTAATTCAACCCGGGCAACAACCAGGAGCCACAGATACTCTCATAGTAACCCTTTTAAAAAGATGACGGTGGACCCTCAATCCCAGCAGGCAGAGGCAGGAGAATTGCCACAAGTTCCAAGCCAGCCTGATGAATGTAGTAAGTTCCAGGCCAGACAGGGCTAAAGAGTGAGATCCTGTTTCAGAGAGGGAGGGAGGGAGGGAGGAAGGGAGGGAGGAGGAGGAGGAAGAGGAGGAGGCGGCACACAGAGATTAAGTGACATATTAGATGAGGTAGAAAGTGGCTGAGGTAGAATTTGATCCCAGGGCACCCGCAATTGGTCTGGTTCCAGAGCTCTGTTCCCATACAACTCTAGGGTGCTGTGGAGACTTGGGAACTCCATTCATGAGTGTGTTGTCTACATGGGCTGGCATTCTTGTCCTTGGTTTCTCGTGAGATCCTTGACTCCCCAGTGTCCATACATAATACCAATGAACTGAAGCATCATAATGTGGTAGAGAGCGAACTTGGAAACTGGAGAGATTTCAATTCAGATCCCGGATTTTTCATTCATTAGTCGTGTGACTTTGAGCTTCAGGTGATTCCCTCTGTCAAAGGAGAAAAAAATCAGAAGCTGGAGAAATAAGACAGTCAGGAACGTTCTGGCCACACAGGCATGAGACCAGAGCCCGTGTAGAAAAGTCAGGCATGATTAGAGTCAGAAGAAGAACGGCAAGCGGGTCTCTGAGGCTCACTGGCTGTTCAGCCTTGAATTGGCAAGCACCAGGTCCTAGGGAGAGATCAGGTTTCAAGCAAAACAACCCCCCCCCCCCAATCGAGGCAGAATAAAAACAGGTGGAGGATATCCGAGGATGAAACCCTTGGCTTCCACATGCTCTCACACACACCTGAATGCATTCACACACACACAGGTTCATGCACTCACAGAAAAATAAAACCCAGCTGGCAGGATTGAGGTATTACTGGGTCACAAAATGCTGGCTGCAGGGTGGAGTCCTGGTTAGCCAATCACTGGTTCTCAGAGGACGCTGCCTTTCTCCAGGGGCCTTTTTAAGAGGAATCCTTGATGTCTACAATGACAGGACATTGCTGCCAGCAGACTCTGTTTAGCAGAGTTGTGCCCATATATCCGTTGGCTAGCACTCATTCCGACTGGCTTCTAAGTTCATGCCATCCTGCTTGCTGGATATTTCAAACATCATGTCTGACCACAGGCAGGATGCCAGGTGTTTTTCAATGTTCAGGGCAGTTAAGCACAACCTGGAATTCTTCCTTGCTTCACCTGACTTGCAAATGTCCCACTAAAGAGTCACGTGAATGAAAAGCCTGCTCATTATCCACGCCTACCATGGAATTTTATTACACATAAAGGCAGCATGTTATTTGCTTGCTATTAATTATGCTAACACATTCACCATACAAACCACTGTGAACTTGGTACGAAAACTGTGCTTCATTTTCTTGGGAATGTCACTATGAGTGGTACCCAGAAAGACATCTTAAAATGTGTGTTTGTGTGTGTTCGTGTATGTGTGTGTACGTGTCCATGTGTGTTGGTGCCTGTGGAGGTCAGAGGTCAATGTCAAGTGTGTTCTTCAATCACTCTTACCTTATTTTTTTGAGACAGGGTATTCCACTGGAGCTTGATGACTGGCTTGTCTGACTGGGCAGTGAGCCCCAAAGGTTCTCTTGTCTCCCCTCATGGGGTGCGAGGCGTACACTGTCGTGCCTGCTTTCTGTGTGGGTGCGGGGGATTGAACCCGGGTCCTCGTGTCTGTGCGGCGAGCACTTTGCCAACTGAGCCGTCTGCGGAGCCGCTGGTGTCTGAGTTACCTGTATTTATTGCACAGCTATTGCTGTTTGCATTTGTGGTGCTCAGTGAAAACACAGAAGACATTCGAGGTCCCTTTTAATTTAGAATAAAATATTACTAAATAAGTAAGAGTAGTAGCCAGCCTTCAAGATGATCCTCAGTGGTCCCCATCTTCTGAAATTCATGGTTTTTTGTTTGTTTGTTTGTTTGTTTTTGTTTTTGTTTTTTGAGACAGGGTTTCTCTGTGTAGCTTTAGAGCCTTTCCTGGAACTTACCTTGTAGACCAGGCCGGCCTCGAACTCACAGAGATCCTCCTGCCTCTGCCTCCCGAGTGCTGGGATTAAAGGTGTGTGCCACCACCGCCCTGAGGATATTCATGTTTTTGAGCAATACCTTCGAACATTGTATCAGACTTGATCTATGTGACCAGTAGAATAGCAAAGTCATGACATATCACTTCTGAAATACTTTCTCTCCCCCTCCCTCCTTCCCTCTGAGTGTGTGTGTGTGTGTGTGTGTGTGTGTGTGTGTGTGTGTGTGACATGGACCTCAGTGTTCAGGTGTGTAGTCCCATGTGTGTATATGTGGACATCAGAGGAGGACATTGGGTGTCTTTCTCTATTGCTGTCTGATTTGTTGCCTTGAGACAGAGTCTAGCACTGAGCTGGAAGCTCACCCTTTCTGTAGGCTGGCCAGTAAGCTCTCAGGATCCTCGGTCTTCACCAGCAACGCTGGGGTCACAGACACGTTCGGCCATGCTTGGCTTTTTATGTATGTGCTGGGGCTTTGAACATCATGCTTGCAGAATAAGCAAGTGAGCTTACACAGTGAGCCACCTCTTCAATCTCTTCAGAAGAAATCTTTTTAAAAAGAATAACCTTTGTGCCAGGGGTTAGTCTATGTAACTGAGCCTCAACCAATCATTACTCCGCATTTCATTGTGTCCAGGAATTGGCTTATGAGTAGTCCAGTCAGGGCTGGGGGTACTCTTTGCCAGGCTCGGGAGGAAGCAGTTCTGCGGTGAGGAAAGATGAAATGACAGTAGGACTGAGCTGAGCTGCTGTAACATAACGCCACACGCTGAGCGTTCCAGATCAGAAATTCATGTTTCACAGGCTTGGGGGCCGGAATCTAGGATCAAGATGCCCGAGGATTCAGTTGCTGGTGTGGGCGTCCACCACCTCACAGAGTGGTGGAAGGAAGGAAGGAAGGTGTCTTTGAAACTATATTTTAAATTTTTACATCTATTTATTTATTTGTTTGTTTATTTATTTATTTATTTATTTATTTATTTGTGGACGTGCACATGTACATGTGGAGACCAGCGGACAATCTGAAGGAGCTGGTTCTCTCTTTCTTCCTTGTGAAATACAGTGATCAAACTGAGGTCTTCAGCCTTGTCAGCAAGACTCTTTCCCCCTGAGCCAGCTCTCTGGGCCAGAGACCTCTTTTTATAAGGGCCACAAGTCCTGTTCATGAGGGCACCATCCTCGAGACCAATCACAATTAGGATTCAATATACAAGTTTTGAGGAGACAGGAACTTTCAGATCATACCCTCTACCACGCTTTTTCCTTCAGCTTTACTAGTCCCATTATCTTCCTATCTCAGCCATTTTGAGGTGATTTTTTTTCTGTTTCTTGTCATAGAAAAACAAAACAGACAAACTGAACCATTATGTCCACTGTGTTTAGAACCTCCACCACAGAAAGAGATGTTTCCGCTTCTGCCAGAAGCAAATTACCTCTCAGGCATTGGTTGTGTCCTGCTTGCCTTTCTGTTGCTGAAATAAAACACCCTGACAAAAAGCAACTTTGGGGAGAGAGGGTTTCCTTCACTTATGATTTCAGGTTACAGTCCATCAGAGAAGTCAAGGCTGCAGGAACTTAAAACAACTAGTCACGTCATATCTTCTGCTAAGTGGAAGTGTTGCAGCTCTGAGGGGAAAGGTCCCCTGGCAGTCAGGAGCCAAGGAATATCATAAAGTCACACTGCACAACAAACCTCATACAAAAGATTTATTGGTAAGGACACAGAAGGTGGCTGCTTCTGCTTGGGTGAGGAACATCAGGGAACTGAGCAGGAGGCAGGGGTTCTTGGGGGCGGAGTTTTCCAGGGTGGGGATTGGTGGGATTTCAAGGCAAGCCCAAGGATTGGAGGGATTTTGAGCCCAAGGAAGTGGATTTTCATGTAGATGTAACCGTCTTATTAAATAAGAAACACAGAACCAAGCGCAGAGGTAAAAGCCCAAGAGGTC